>VZTD01001019.1:558797-682099 GCA_013397725.1 Rhagologus leucostigma
CTTGTTATTACCAACGTAGATCCGGCTACTCCCGTCAGCGCAGCATTTAAAGCCGTGCAGGCTCATTTCCATCCAACACTAACACGTATTCCCGTTTAAGCAATATGCAACTTCAGGGTCCTTTACTGAAGAATCATGGCTGGCATTTCTTTCCCCGCTCAAGCCTAGGAACAGGTGTTTTAACCAACAGATTTTAAAATCATGTCTTGTTTTTGTGTGAATGCCCCTCACATATCCTTAGTTTAGGGTTAAACTTCAAACTATGCTTTTCGAATACCCGACATGTTCCCTATGTCGACCCAGTTAGGCTTCAAACTATGTTTTTGACCATCTGAAAGGAAAAGTTTAATATAAACTGCTCTCTAACAGCTTTAAAAATGCAAAAATAGCAATACTACACTATGCTGTCTGGAAACTAATGCTTCTAGATCAGGCACAACATGACTGGGCAGCATCTGATGCCGTGCATGTACTGGTAACTTTTAGACATTTATACGAATTCTATGGCTGTAGTAACTGAAGTGTTTCTAACACTTGCATGCCTTACTTGCATGTTTTCTCTCCATCTGATTAAATCAACAATAAACAGATAATTTCAAAAGTGTTTTTTGTTTGGTTTGGGGTTTTTTTGTTTGTTTTGTTTTATATGTATACATTTATAAAGGGCCTGCCCTGGCAAAAGCTTTGGCAGGTTAATTAGAATGGTATCACTGAGTAAAGCTCTGTGTATTCTTTAAATATTTTCAGACACATCTCTGAATGTGTTTTAATTTTTTTAGAAAGGATATAATTAGGTCTGAACTGCAGATAAATAAATCCATCCATGTTAAATAAATCCATCCATGATAAATAAATCATCACCATGTTTTTGTGCTACTGATGGTCTAGGTCCTACAGTCTTTTGTCAAGCAACAATCAGTGGAAGATGACTAAAGACTGTATAATTTTTAAGGGGCAATTTTTTATTTTGACTTTTCTACTATCACTAACTATTAAACAGGAAAGTCAGACTCTTGTTCCTGCTCAGGTTCACTGCTTATCTGATCTACATAGTGCTGCACTATTTAGTTTACAGATAATCTAAATGCACTTTTAGATCCAGAGAGAAAAATTATTTGATAGCCTATTTTAAGAATTCCCATTTTTATTAGATTTTACACTTCTTGGAACAAATAATTTTTATTTACAAATTTTAAATCAGTAATAAGATGCCAGCTAATGTCATCTGTTAACCTAAATTGAAATGAGAATTTGTTCAGAATTAATCATCATGAAAAAAATGAGTTTACAACTATAATAATTTTGGAGTGTTTTTACTTCTTCACTGATTTTGCAGAAAGAGTTAGAAGGGAGTTTACACCTTAACAGAGGAATTTTCAGCAGAAAACCAAGTAAGCTGTTTTCAACCCAGCACAGCCCTGTTTGTGTGAGTAAGTCTTCAGGCAGACATGTTTAGTAGTCATGGTAAGTGATCATTCCTCTGCAACACAAGTCTCTGGGCATCTTATAAAAATGACAACTCAAGGTCTTTAGTTATTGTCCTGCAGAGCACAAAAAGGAGGAATAAAGCATTAATTAGTAAGCACCTAGAGCTACGTATGTGAAAGACACCTTTCAGTGTCCACGGCCACTGGCAAGAGAAGTGCAACGCTCTGCGCTCGAAAGAGCATTACCAGGTTCAGGGAAAAAGGGTTAAACTTTCTGAAACTATGTCAATGCTGCAGGTTCTGAGCGGGCAAGGATCCAGGCTTTCTGAATGAATGTAGACTCAATTACTTTGAACTCTCTTGTTCTGTACATTCCTATTCGCTTAGTAGTGCTATGCCCATTAGGGGAGACAGGAGAAAACAAGAACAAATGTCAAGTCCTAGGCGGTTGGGAGCTTGGCAGTGGAGGAGCAGAGCACTGCCTTGTGGGAGTGGGGTTGGGAGCAAAGGAGTTCAGAAGGGGGGCCAGGATGGAGACAGGCTCTCTGGTTTCCTAACTCGTCGCTTCACAAGACATACCTCTTAGGAAAGGTACTGGTGTCCTACTGTCCTGCTGGGAGGAGTAGGGCAAGAGTTACGGGGTCCTGCACATGTGTTGTGTGGAGATGTAGGGAAGGACTGGAAAGGCATGGACAAGTTGTTTCATAATGATGAGGTGAGGGAAAACCAAGGACCTCAGCTGAACTAAGCCAGGCTTGAAAGCCACAGGAAGATGTCTGATTATAATTTCAGGAGCTTTTAGCACATAGAGAGGCCTGTTCGGATTCAGCAAATACGCACCTCATTTTTTCACACGAATTTACTAGAGAAGTGGGCATGAACTTTCTTTTTGCAAAATAGTAGCTGTCTGTACTTTTGGCCACTCAGTAGACTCCATCTCCCCAAGGGAAGAAATGGTTTCTCTTTTCACTTCTAACTTTCAAAAGAGAGCCAGCACTATCCTTTTGCTTTAAGAAAGTCATTATTTTTCTCGTGTTAACTTTCCTCTGAAGGCAGGATTGCACCGGCCACGAGGTACCATCTTAACTCATGACAGGCCCTGCGAATGCCACTCGCGCTATATAATCCAGCACCACCACACTGAGGAATGTAGCAGGGTGACTTTCTGTTGAAGCGAATGTGGGAAATCATGAAGACAGTCTATTCCGTGTACCTTTATCTCTTGCTGTTTCAGGATTAGCTTACAGAGGTGTTCCCTTTGCTTATGAAAGGCAAGCCTGGTTCCCGTTTTTCATTTCACTTCACCAGAAATACTGTGATAGACCATATGGAGAAAAGGATATTCCTGCTGAAATAACAAATGGCACTCTTTAATTATTTCAGCCTGGCATTTGAGTAAAAACACATTTCATTTTTATTTCTTTTCCCTCTTGACATTTCAGTAGTCATCCTGTTCCACCTCTGCTCTGGTGGGCAAAGCCTGACAATCAGGAATATACCTCTAGTTCCCCTTGGACAAGGCTTCGTTCTGAAGGATGTACAGAAAGTCAGATTTCATTTTGCCAACCCCCCTGTATACCCCGGAGGACAGTTGTGTCAAACCTTCCCATCTCCAGTGGAGTTCCTCAGGCTTTCTTTGCTGCCCTGCTGGGAGTGAAGTGTGTACCTTCCTGAACTAGCTTGGCATTTTTTTTTAACGGAATTGAATTGGCACATCATATCAGGTAGAAACCTCCTTAACAGAGTGACTACAGCATCAGAGAAGTGGATTTGACAGTTCTTTAGGATATAAAGACTAAAAAAACCTGCAAAAAAAAATTATTCCTTTTTTCTGCAGGCTCAGGAAGAGTCACCATTGCAAAACTTGGTACAGACTTTATAAAATGAGAGGTGTACACAAGGTTTTAGTTTGCACAGTTAAAAAATTAAGCAAACTTTTAAAGTTATGTTTGAAGTTCGCTAAGATTACTAAAAGCACGCAGATGCAGTTGTACTTGTGGTTTGTTTTTATCCTTTAGCTAAACATATTTTTCTTCCACTGTAAGATGAGTAAGTTAAAATAGCAGTGAAGGTTTGTGACAACTAAATAAAGGTATGTAAACTTACCCACAAACAACCTTTGAAAAAACCTTTTGCAGCAACAGGTAAAGATCCTACCATGTCTGCATTTTCTGTGTTTTGACCTGCGTCAGTCTGCACTGCACAAAGTCTAATTACAGATTAATTATATAAATCTGTCTATGCAGAGGTCTGTTCAGGTATTTTCCCTGAAGTTTAACTTGCGCATGTGTTTATACACTTGCATACATCAGTCTGATTTGCTATTTATCAAGGCCAGTGCTGACTTGGCAGAACAGATGTTTCAAGATGGAAACTTCAACTGCTCATTACTTGAATTCTTGGATTAAGAATCATCAACCTGTCTGGAGGGAACAAGACATCTTACTCAGTAGCTGAACCCAATCTTTAGCCGGATTTTAAGGAGTCTTAACTTTGGGTAAACAGCCTCATATTACTTAGGTTTCAGGTACAGTTCAAATATTTTCAGCCCATCTGACAAGAAAAAATACGGAAAAATCTTTTATTATTACCAGTTTAATTTTTTTGACCGCTGTAGGTTCAGTGTATATCTGAACTAGAGGCTGTTTATTACAACAGGCCTTTTTGAGAACAACAGGTACCTGACTCAGCTTTAGGAGATGAGTCTTTCCTGTATTTTCATCCGTTGTCATACAGCTGCTTGGATCTGACTTGTTGCACAGTAGGGCCAGAAATGACAACGACATACTCCTTCAGCATGTCATTTAATTATTTATGTACTATTAGAGCAGATGGAAATCTGTACATGTGGGGTAATTAGACAAGATTAATTAAAATGCTAATGTACTTAGAAAATAACATTCACAATTTTTGGAAAGGTGGTTTGCCCATCGCTTGGAAGTTTAGTGGGAGCCACCACCATTTTTTACTTCCACCTCCCCTGTCCAACGCAGAGGCTGCCTGCTTTAAAAGAGCAAGTGGTGTTGGCAATGCTTGTTAGCAATAGGTGGTCTTATGTGGTATTTTAGCTGCTTGAATATACGAGACAAACCCACATTTTTTACTACTAAAGAAAGCACGTTTTGGCTCCAGAATGTTTATGCCGAGGATCTGTTAACAAATGCTAACTGTAAAGCTGCCGTAATTGTGTATTTTGGCTGAAATCTCCTGATTAGAGAAATAATGTAGTAGAGAGTGGTTTGGGTCTTGTGAAATACTGGTCTGCCAGGTGGGACATGGAGCCTATACAGGCTTGGACATGGCAGAGGGGATGGTCTGGCTGGACAAGCTAGGAGGGCATTAAAGCGATGAGCTGTGACCTTAACAATCCCTAGGAGCATAATGAAGTCGGGCAATGAATGCCCATTTGGAACTAAATCCTGATGTTGAGAGCAAAAATAATTAAGGGATGTGGTCGGAAAAAATTCCTTCACCTCTTACGCTGTGTCCTTTCAAATTTGGGAAGAAAGGTTAAGCTCCTTAATCAACTGCCTATGACGTGCTCAAAGAAGATCCTTAGAGCCCAATATCTGCAGGGTACAGTGTGCTGCTCACTGTGATCCTGGAGAAGAGCAGAGGCCCTGAGAGACAGCTTTGGCTATCCAGAGGAGCTAACGAGCCTGTCTGGTTATGTTCCCTGTGGGACCTGTACTGACCCATTCAGAGAAGTGTGGAAACCTAAATTTCAGTGTGCCATAGAACTCTACCCTTAGGGGTGAGGCAGGAGAGGTTCATGCTATTAGTGCTAATGTCTGCATAATTCCTAAAACTAAGCCATATCTGTACTCAAAACAGTCTCGCATCTAGGGTAGATGAATTTTACATTCGACAAGGCTGAAATAAACTGTAGGCTGAGTGAGGTAAATATGGTCCTGAAAGTCTACAATCTCATGGAAGTCAAAAACCACCTTCCTCGAAAGAACAACCCCTTTCCTTCTGCCTCTTTAGAGGGCATTTTGTAAAGCAGTTATAATTATAGACACTCAACAGCTGGGAAAAGAACTAGTGACAGCAAATATAACTTTGATGGCAGTTATTATGGAAAAATAATATGGAGAAAGAAAGATGCCTGAGAAGTCAATGACCCGCATTGAAAAAAATATTTAAAAAAGGTCCATGAAATGTAATAAGAACTCTATCAATTGTCTGTTTTTAGATAAATGATGTAGAATTGTTGATAAGCAAAGAGAAAAAAACATGCTAGATATTTCTTTGCTGCATTTGGGGAAAGAGAAGGAAATATATTTGTATCATATAATGGCAAAATACTTTACATTTCAACAGTAATTCAAGAGCATATTAAACCAGCTACTATTTATGGTCTTAGATGAGCATGTGTGGATAACTTCCCACCAAGAATTTTAAAAGAGATGGTCAGTGAGCTTTCAGGATTGATATTCAGTAATTGTTGATTAGACATGTTCCAGAATACTGTTAAGAAAGCTAGAGTTAGAACCAATACTTAGAAAATATAAATTAAATGATGTAGCTATTTATAAGCTTGCACTGTGACATTAATTTGAGAAGCTTAATGTGAACAGTCAGTATGTGAATCTATTAAAATAGATAGTATTATTTATGTCACTCAGTATATGCTAATGAAAAACAAGATTTTGTTGAATTACCTTTAGATAAAGTTGGTCACAAAATATAACAGAGTTTATGAAAAACACATTTTTGCAAAGTGTAGCACTGGATTCAGCTCAGCAGTTTTGGCTGAAATTCCTAACTGACAAGTCTCAACTTTTTTTCAAATGGAATATTGCCAGGTTGGTGTATAACGTCTCATGTAGGGGGACTGATTAGTTTTTAACAAGCTGTTTGCCTTTCTAAGAGAAACCATAATAGTTGATCAATTTTTTTGAGAGTAAGTGTGGGGGAAAAATAAATAATGAAGGTGGGAAATCTGTCTACTGAAACAACAAATCCCTAGATTCCTTGGTACGTGGGATGCTTCTAAACTATACATCTTTCAGTAGAGATACATATGAAGACATGAAAATGTTCATGGCTTAATTATGGCTAGTTAGCTAGATTCCTCAGATGGCCAGGAAAGATGCAAATCTTAGGTGCCTAAACATCTAAGGTGAACCTTGTAGAGCTGTTATACTGTAACTGGCAGGGTGCTTTCACTAAAATGCTTAATCTTTTTCAGCATCCACAGCCCAAGTCAGGGTGCAATCACTCCCTCACATTGAGCCTGCATGCACTTGCAGTGTCTGTTGGAATATTCATTGTGTAGCCAGTGGAGAAAGCTGTGCCTCAAGATGGAGGGAGACACTGCTTCCTTTGGAACGCCTGAATTTTGGACGGACCATGCAGTAAACTGAGGTGCTCATTTTAAGAATGCAGTTTTCAGTCCTTCCTACTTATGACCTCCTCCTTATGCCTCCTTTTATTTTTTGTTAAAAAAATAATAAAAAACCCCCAACACAAAAAACTGTATAATTAATTTAAACTTAGCACCAGCAGATTTGCTTTTCTCGGTTACATTTTTAGGAATCCTAGTAGTTCAAGAGCACAAGCTCACAGACTAACACATGTTTAGAAGGACCTTTACAGCACACACTTAAAACTTATGTATAATATGGATGCCTACACAGAGCTGAAACTGAAAATGGATTCTTGGAGCTATCATTTAAAAGATCTACTGAGGCTGGAGGTTGAATGACTGTTGAATGACTGTTGAATGACAATTTCAATCTTGATCAGACTCCCATGGTGAGGTTGCTTGCCTATCATTGTTTGCAGTCTGATGGATCTTTCTTGTTAGTATTTGAGAATCAGATGCAGCTTACAGAGCGCTGATGGCATGTGCAGCATGGCTCAGGAATTCCCAATTAAAGTAACTGGGTAATGTGGTTTTGTTGCTCCGTTTCCATGATCTGTGCAGAGGAGCCACCCCAGCTCAAAAGAGCAGAAAGAATTAGGTAGCATCTCCTGTCTGTCTAAACAGTCTGCCCTTGGGGAGGAAATCCCCCAACAATTGGAAGCAACCAGCCTTTCTGCAATCAGAAACAGCTGCTGCAGCAGCAAAAGCAGGATTTTCAGTCAGTCAGAGGATATTAAAATTACCACAGGGTTCTCACTCGCTTAATAATAATGGTAATAACTCAGGTGACCAGTACTATTTTTCAACATATGCTGGTAAATCGATTGACATGTTTTGAATAAAAAAGTTTAGGAACGAACAGGCAATTTCGAAAAATTATCAATAGCAAGTACTGATTTTCTACGCATCTGCCTCAATACTAAGTGAGGTTTGACCTCCAGTGAAGACACATTAAACATCTTTCCATAAGTGAGCTGACTAACTGGATGTCACTTGTCAGGAGGGATAACAGCAAAGCAGAGATTACAAAAACATATCTCAGGTTGCACTAGAAGGGTGATTCAGAAGTTTGAAAGGTGCTTCCCAAGAAAACTTACGAAGGTGTGCTTGATTTTTCATCCCAGTCACTCCACAGAGGAAGATTTACAGTACACACTTAAAATTTTGTGATGAAAATGTTTAAAATTATGATCATCAAAACTCAAGAAATCAGAGAATGTATCTGGACTCACTAGGGAAGCTAAAAACTCATCAGAATATCTGTTGTGTTTAATGGCCATCACAAGCTGACCAATAAGAAAGATGAATGAACCAAAGGCTGCCAACATCAGAGACTTCAGTCCTCCACTACGAGGAAGCTGATCAGCCTTGATAAAATGTGGCTGCACATGAGTCCTGGCTCCTGTTCACCTGGGGGCTTACAGAATTGGTGACAACATTCATCTTGCTGGATGAGGAAATGTGTGTATTTCTAACTGCGTAGTGTAATGAAGAGGCACAGCTGCATCCCCGTTCGAGGTTTCTGTTTGCCTCATGAGGAGCTCATTCCATCAAGGAAGCAACTGCCTCCACACAGTTTGTTTAGTTTCATTTACTCTAGGTAAGGCATAGTCAGAAAACGACAAGTTTACCAACACTGCAGCAATCTAGAAATAAGATGATGGGTGAAAAATGACAGTGGCTATCGGTGATGGCTCAAATGTCTGTTCAAAGTAGGGACTTAGAAGTGACGTACATCTATCAGAATGCCGGCGCACAGAAATCTCTCTCTTCTCAAATACGTCACATAAGATGTCCATTAAAAAAAAAAGTCAAATCAAGTGTTACAGAAGAGGAAATATCTAATGACATAGGACACTATTACATGTCTCACCCTAGTTTTGCTAATTATACTGTTCCCAGGAGCTGCAGATGCATTCAAAGTCTTTTAGAATGTTTTTAATTTCTCAGACATATATTAAGTAATAGATTATGGTAAATAATATTCAACATAGTTAAACAATTAGTTAATACAATATTACTTTTTACCCCTCACTATTTTTTTGCCTTTCTGAAAATATTTAGAACCTGATTAACAAAAATAAATAATTTTTCAGGGTGAAAAACATGAAACACTTTGTTAACATATTGGCACTCATAGCTTCAGCTTCAAGTGTCAGATATTTTCTACAAAACATGCTGGAAAAGGATGCAAGAAAATATTCAGTACAATATTCAATACAGCTTTATTCTGCACCTAGTTTAAGGATATTAATTTATCTAGGTAATGAAGGACACTGTTTTTCAAAATGACATATTTAATTTACAATCATATGTTACAACCAGCTTAGCTAGTTTCCAGTAATATTTTTTCTAAGTTTTTCTTTCATAATTTGTTTTGAAAATGCTCTTTGAATTATTAAAAAAGAAAAGAAATAAAAATAAATGCTTTCAGAACAAGAGACCAATATAAAATACTCTCCATTTTAATGATCCCTTGTTAATTTTTTTTTTTTAACTAGAACAGCTCTAGATAAAACATATTTATATATTAGGATGTTCACATTTGACCCATAAGTAGTATTCTTGCTGGGTGACTTAATGGAAGTTTGGTGTATGCCTATTGTGTTGTGGCATGGAAAACTGCTGTTCATGAATGTACAGCTCATTTCAAATGCGTTTACCTGACCGGTTCACAACATGCTTAGTTAAGCTACAGAGCCCGCTTACGCACGAACTCGGAGGTAATGTGGCAAGTGGCATGAGGCAAGACTTTAACAACATGTCTTAATCCCTGTGCTGCCTGAAAGATATAAATAAGATAAAGGAGAGGAAAAGTTGATTCAATCTTTTAACAAAACAAGGCTTCTTTCTCTCTAGATTGCATATCGATAACTTTGTAGAGTAACAAAATACAAAGCTTCTTTTAATGATTAGAAAACCTTGTTTCTGTGCAATTCAAGAGTAGGGCCTAATGATTCATAAATCTGTCACACAGTATTGGGTACAAATCAACATAAGATACGACATAACTACATGTAACATGGAAAAAAAAATCTGGATTTTAGTGCACAGGAGAAACAAACTAGTATTAACACAAGCATTTAGTCAGGACCAGGATAAACATCTTATTCTACATGTTTTGAAGTGTTTTACCATGCAGTACTACAGTTTTTCAAATTTTAAGTTTTGCATTCAGATATGACTTCACTGACAAATGAAAGAAGTAAAAGTGGAAGGCACAAAGAAATTGCCTCTTTTCCTTTTACTTCATGTTTATGTTTTCCTTTTGCTTCACATGCCAGACCATGTGAATAGAGCAGGTTGCAAATGCACAAACTGTCTTTCATCAATACCATCTGCACCCATTGCAGCTGTTTTAAATCTTACATTAAAACAATTATTTGACGATAGTGAAATTCACCTATGAGATTATTAATCATGGTAGGTTAGACCAGCTTGGTCCACTGTGTTCTATCAACAGAAGCTTTTGCAATGATCCATTGCAGCACTTCCAATCCAGGTGACGTTATTTATAGTATGAAGCAGTAGCAATAAACTTTCCTGGTGTCTAATTTAAGAATATCAAAACCAGATCTATGTTCTTTATCCCAAGGACATTGTGGTACTATTAAACTAGTCTCATGTCAGTGTTTCTCTCAAAAATATCACACCAAGACACAGTGTGATGCAATGGCCACTTCCCTCTGCTCTGAATGCAGGAGTGAAAACAGTGCTCACAGAAAGCTAAGTAATAACCGAACAGCCAAAGAAGTTGTATGTTCACACTGAATTATGCCACTTAAGAAATTCCCCTCTACAATTAGTTGAACATTAAAACATTGTATTTTTAAAATATCCACCCTCCACCAAATGCTATGGCCCTAATCTGTGTTATTGGATTAAATGCACCTAACTGACAACATACAGCTGCAAAGTTCTGCCCTTGGCTAATTTAAGTATTCAAGTAGCCATGATATTCATACTTGCTAATATTTGCCAAAGGTTTCTTACTATTTCATAAAGTCAGGTGCTTAGGAATGGGATAAATAAAAACTAGAAAACCGGTATTTTTGAAGTAGACATCAGAAAACGAAGAAGGAAGAGGGAAATATGAAGTTCAGTATCGTAACAGTACTGAGGAGCTTTATGCAGTCTGTAGAAGGTGCCTCAAGCCAATAGACTGGAAACTCTGAACGTTGTCTCGGCAGTTTCTTTCCAAAGCTGAAGGTCACTCCTTTCTTCAGAAATGCCCCTATCATCATCTTACCCAAAGTGAACTTCTGTGAACACTCAGCAGGGATGATCACATGAAATCCTATCCACCACCTGAGGAAAATGGTACATACTCAGTTTCCTATGGAAGCAGTATAACAGCTGTAAAGCACAGTTAAGCCAAGAGCTTTGCCAGGTTTGTTCAGATGGAGTTCCAGTTTTCGCTCCAATAAATCCATGTTCGGGATCACAACTGTTCCTATTCCAAACCCAACAGTTGGTATTTCATAAAAGTGAAGCAATGTTACTGCTGTCCTTTCTCTGTGTAGAGCAGGACTTTGCGCTGCCATGACTAGGACAAGACAAGGTGATTCCTGAGAATGCCAGCACATCTCTGCTCTTGGTACCTCCACGGCTGAGGGGCACCCATGCTGGAGAACCTTGCAGTTACATCTTTATGTTTTCAGAAATTAGATAGAACTGGTAAGAATACAGAACACAGAAAACCTCTTACATGAAAGAATAACAACAAGTGTAGCTGAGAAGGTGGATCAGGTAATCCTGTTTCCAGAAACATCCAGTGAATATGGAAGCTTGCTTATCAAATATACTGTACATTTTTATGAAAACTAGGGCTGTCATTTAAATCAGTAAATGTGATGCTGTCCACTGTTGGCCTATGGGGAGTTTGCACCTTTCTGTCATAAATCTGACAATTCTTGGAGCCAGTAGATCAGACAAGTCCATGAAGATGATGTAATAGAGTAATATATTTTAAAATAAAATTCATTTCAATATACTTTATTGGCACCTAACTCATGACTAGAAGCACCTTAAACATGGATGTTCACAGAAAAATATTTTGCTTTGTATTAAAAATAATCAAACCCAAATATTTTAACTTTTTATGTTAAAAATGTAATGTATTTATACATAATATTTCAGTTTACAGCTACAAAATAATAATAGTGAATTACGAAAATTTCTTGATATTGCTGCAGTTGGAAACGTAAGAACTTTACATAGTTTGTTTCTTTGTAATTTCACGGAGTTTAATGGATTGAAAATACTCTGTACTTGTTTTTAAATCACTCAGCTATCTCAGAATTACTATCACGGTATAAATCTATTTGACAAAGGTTTCGGCCTGCCCAGATGTGAAATGGTGCGTCAGAATGAAAAACCGCTATATTTCATAGGATTGGGTATTTGGCTTTCTTGGACAAGAGATGTAATCAGCTCACTCAGGTTCCCCTAAGGGAGGTTCCAGACAGTCTCTATTGTGTAGGAGGGCACCCTGACAGTGCACTGAGATTAGCCTGCAGAGATTTTACGGGGTTGAGAAAGAAAGGTAAGCTCCCTCCTGCTGCTGGTAAACACTATTATTGTTCACCATTCCCTGCTGAATGGCACAAATGCAATTCTGCAATGTTAATTACTGCAATAATGAAAGAAATGACACAAAATGACAAGGAATGTGCTAATTCAGTAAGACTCAAGTCATTGACATATTAGTCCCTTTATTGCTTGTTGTTACTTTCAGGCACGTACTCCTTTACTCATAAATACTGAGTGGATTCTGGGGACTTAGTATTTAAATAATAAATCAGTAAAATAAAGATTAATACGTAAGAAGTGATGCCTAATGGTCTTTTAGAAGCTGTCTGGTCAGTACCTGAACATAGAACATGTCTGATGAAGTATATGAAAAAAGAACTTAGCCAGCCTTGCAGGACTTGCAAGCTGCTTTCTTTTCAATGTCCAAAAATGAAGACTCCCTAGAATGTTATTTATATGCTAACCACGACGGAAAAGTGGCAAGTTAATAGGCTGCACCAAAATATTGTATTTTTCCCCTGCTTAGACTTCCCACAGTACCACAGAGGAGATGAGTGATACTAATTTTTTTGTGCACGTCTTACATGTAGCTGCGGATGACAACGTGTGAATCTGTGTTTACACTGCTTGGAAACCACAGTCCTGTGAAACACAGAGTGACAGGTCTCCTGTATCTGCGGCCCTGTACCAGCAATGGGGAGCACGAGAAAGCTTGGGTGCAGAATCAACCCTCTCTCAAGGTCTCAGAGGGAAGTCAGTGGGAATATTTTCAACTCTCTCTTCTAAAAAGGACCACTGCGCTTAGGTAACAATCCTGTTTAAAACCCACGTATACACTGCATATGAAAATTCCCTTGTAGAAGTCAAGCACTACCTAATAATAATAATGCACAAAGAAACAAATTCTTCTAAAGAACTGAATAAGAAAGCAAAAGAGACTCTTGCATGCCACAATATGTATCTCTAAAATCACGAAAAACAGGACCACTGGGAATTGCTAACAGTTTCAGCTGCAACACTGAATAATCTAAGTAATCCCTTTTCTATTGAACCAAAAGGAAAAATGAAAAGACTTTCATTGCAATACAGTCATAAATTCCATCCATAAGACTTTTCCTGCAATTAAGTTACATTTACTGATCCACTACTCCCTTAAAAGGAGCATTAACACAAAGACTTCAATTATTCATGGTCAAACAAAGTTGATTCTATTGCTTCAGTCAAAGCGGCATTCTCTTTTACTGTGGTTATTTCTGTAGTATCTTCAAAAAGGGCACACAGTCTGTGAAAACATGTAAGTTTTTGAGTAGAAGCTATTTCCATGATCAATCCTAACTTCTGACATTGAATACTTCTGCCATTTGCTCCTCTCATAAGGATGAAATTTGCTGGGAGTTTTTGTCCCCTTCATCCTTTAAAGGGTAAGCTGATTGAAATTCACCATTTTTTTTGAACCTAGTTCCAATGTCCTGAGAAAAAGAAGTCTTTCTCTAAAAGAAAAACCAAGAAACAAAAACCACAGGTATTTACTGTTATGGAAAACTTATCAGTGAGGAAAGAAACACAGGGACCTCCACAAAATGAGCTCTGTGGAAGAAAGTTTGTGGTTCTTGTACTGTCAGCAGAGGGCTTAGAAGAGCTGCAGAGGGTCTAACATCTGTGAAGAGCCGTACCTATTTCTTCTCCTGCTAAAAGCGTCTGCAGTACTCACCACTCATTCTTCCACAATTCCCAATTGCTGTCCATTTCCGCTCGTGATGCCATCCCCCGAGAGCTGGCACCCTCTGCTGCTGCCGACTGCTGCCCAGCTTCAGTCTGAAATACCCCAAGTGTAACTGCTTTAATTAAGCTGCGGAAGTATGTGTTTTAAAGGTCAAGAGTTCCCAATCAATCCTAGGAATTTAAGAAGGGGATAATATTGCCCAAAGACACTATGCAAAACCTGATCTTCTAGAGATACTTGTTTCATTTTCAAAGGTCGAGAATGAATACAGATGCTTGATATTCTTTGGTATAAGAAAATACCAGGGATACGTTTCTTTGACTCAGTAAGCAATCTGGCATATGATCTATTAAGTGTAATGTTAACAGGGAGAGAAATGCTTTCCTCAGTAGACCTCCCTAATAACCACAAACCTGAAAGATGACAGGATGTTACAGACTCAAACTGTTGTGTATAAATCTGTTTTCATGTAAATGTGCTACAGACTGACAACTGATTGAGACACATATACATAATAACATAAATACTTCTTCAAAAGGTAGTAATTTGTTTCTACAATGTCATGCTCTCTGAGTCATGTCTTTCAAAGACATGGAAGTTAATGAATGCCTACCAGGAGTAAAAGAATTCTGACTGACCATCTTGCAGGTGTCAGAGGTTTAACAGATTTAAGTGTTTTTTCTGCTGAAACTAGGTATCGTAAAAAAGTATAACTGAAACAGAAAATAACACCTAATGTGTAAGAGGTAGGAAACTGTATCCCAGGGATACTGACAAATACTGAATTGGTATCTGAATTTATAGATGTTCCTCTTTTAAAAGATTTCATCACTGTTTTGTATAGAAAGTCTTGAAGGGAATGAAGATAACAAATCCAAAAGGCATATTGTTTCTTTGTACAGAAAATATTTAGAAACTACAGTGCCAGGGAATTATGACCACAGGATTCAGCAGTAAGCTTTATAAGTTTAGGTCCTTATTAAAAAAAGCAATTATGTTTTCAATTTTTTCCTCAAACAAGAGACTACCTTGATGCACTACAGCTTCTTGTCTTCAGAAAGGTGAGAATGCAATTACAGTGTTAAAACCCCCCCAAATCCTAACTTGCTGTAAAGCATTGTCTTTCTTTCCTGTTCAACCCATGTATTTACGAAACTTATCACTTAAGTAACGCCTGCTTAATGTACCAAGAAATGTAATAGTGGATAGAGATTTTTTTGGCTTTGCTCCCCTTGGTTTTAAAAAGAGGAACTAAAGATGATTATGTGGGTTGGGCACTTCAGTCACAAGTTGCTTACATGCATGACTACCCTTAGAAATTTCTCTTTACTTCATTATTTTTGACTCACACATCATTGACACAAGGCCTGTGACAATAGGAGACGGCAAAGACCATGAAGAATAATTTTGGAATAATTCATTTGACAACTATGTTTGTGGGAAAGAACATCAGTAAAAGTGCTGTACAGGTACTGCAACTGAGCCTTTTCATTACTTAAAGAGCAAAAAGCTTCATTAATTTTTGCTGTAGGGCATCTCACGTTTGAATAGTTATATTTAAGTGACATGCTAGCTTTCTCATGAGAAGCTTAGAAGGTCTCCTCCTAGATAATTAATTATAGCCTTGGAGTCTAGTGAAGAATCACAGGAAAAATAGTCTTCAACTAAAAGAAAAAAAACATTGAGATTTACACAGGGACTACATGGATTACAAGAATTTACCAACAGCATTGTGTGTTAGCAGTATATTCTAATAAATTGCTTTTATTTTTGCACATTTAAAGATGGACCTTGTTAATAATTAAAAAACCCCCTAAAACCCACAACCCTTTGACAGAGAAAATCACTTTGTCATCTGAAAAACTGTTTAAATATCATTAAAACTTCACCACAAAGTCAAACTGATTTTCTGCCAGCCTTCTTTGAAAATCAGGCTGCCTGAAGAACACAGAGATTTACAATGCACAGCTGTTCTCTAAGAGTAAAAAATGTTCCTGTGTATTGCATTTCCATGGAAGAATTAAACAGAATTCTGCCTTTTGGATGATACAAAGTAAATTAATGTCACTATCTGGTATCAGTATATTTAGGAATAACACCACAGAGTAATTTAAGTTGGACAGGAATTCTGAAAATCAGTCATCTAGTTCTTCTCAAAGTCAGGTCCAATTATACCAGTATGCTCAGGAGTTATGTTGAGTTCTGAACATCTCCAAGGATGAAGATTCCACCACCTGTCTAGGCAACCTTTTCCAGTATTTGACCATCCTTACAGTGAGAGCATTTTTCCTAATTGAGTTTTCTAGTGCTCCATCTGGTGTCCATTGTCTCCTACGCTATGGCTGTGTACCTCTGAGGGGAGTCAGGCTCTGTTGTCTCCATACCATCCCATTTGGTAGTTGGAGACTACAAGTTCCTCCTGTAAGTCCTCTACTAAGGCTGTACAAGTCCAGTTCTTTCTGCCTCCCCTTCTACATCAGGTGCTTCAGCCCCTCACCATCTTGGTGCACCTCTGCTGGACTCACTGCAGTATGTCAATGCCTTTCTTGAACAAGCCCAAAACTGGATGCAAGACTCCAGATGTGACCTCTCATGTGCCAAACAGAAGGGAAGGATCACTTCCCTGCCTCTGCTGGCTATCCTGTTGGTAATAACCACCCAGGATGTGGCTGGCTGGCACACTACTGACTCATAGTCCATTTGTTGTCCACTGGGACCTTAAGGTCTGTTTCTGTCAAGCTGCTTTGCAGCAGTATTGGCATATGGGGTTATTCCATCCTGGATGTGGGACTGCAATTGCTTTTGTTGTACTTCATATGGTTCTTGTTGACCCAATTTCCAGCCTGTTGAGATCCTCTGAGACCCTTCCCTCCAGTGACTACTCACTCAAATCTGGTATTGCCTATGAACTTGCCAAGGGATAACACTATTCCAGCTGGACATGGCATTGTTGATCGTGTTCTGCTCACGTGGGTGTGTCACCCACCTTACAGTCTGTATCTCACCAGAGATACACAGGAGAAAAAACTGTAAATACTTAAGATTCCAACTAGTATCTTGCCTCAAATAACTCACTGTCCTTCTAAATAATACAATTTATTAATTATGCATTAATTAATAACAGAGAAACAGGATAGTATGGCAAGTTCAGTTAGGGACTGAATCATATAAAGTATCTATTATAATCCACAAAATTAATATCTGCATATGGGAGCTGTTTCATAGGAAATAAAAGTTATGGATTCTATTCACATAAAAAAATATATTAGATAAAACCTAGACTTCAGGAAACCAGTTATTCAGAAATGACTGTACAGCTAGGTTTGTGAGCCCAATAGTTTGTGTGATTTTTTCCCCAGTGATCAGCAGTTAAGTGTAATAAAAGATTATTACCTCTGTCTACACACTTGGCCTCCCTCACTCACAGAATGATAACTTTAAACCTGTGATGTGCAATTACCAGCATTTTTACCTTGCTCTCTCAGAAATAGAAAAGGAAAAAAAACAGAAACTGAAGCTTTTCTGGAGCAGAGGAAGTATGACTCTGCTTCAACTGTTGTTTGGAAAATTAAGAAAAGTGTATCTGGGAATCATAAGCTTGATCTAGCTCAGTATTATATAGTAAATAATTATTGTTCATGTCCAGGTTAGAAAAAACAATTTAAGTGATATTGTCAAGGAAAAAGGAGCTAGGAAAAAGGTGCTAAGAAGAAGGAGCTTTCTCTTAAATGAAATCTGAGCAATATTTTCAGTCTACAGTACTTAAAAGATCTATATTTATGTTCTACATAGAAATGTACCATATGCAGTCAAGAGTGCTTTGTATTAGAGAACTTTTGTATTGTCAGAATAGATGGTGGAGTGGAATAAACAAGTAGAATGTGTTCTTGGAAGTTGGGGCTTATTTTCATGCAATTAAATATGGCAAGTTACCCATTTCCCTGTTAAACACCACATGATTCTATTTTTTATTATTACATTGATGTAACTACACTACTATCTAGTCCATTAAGTATCAGTGCTGATAATTAAGATGTATTTTATTGCTTCTCTAAAGTATTTTTAATGCCTGTTTGGTTATACAAATGACATCAAGTGATAAACTACAAATCAAGTCTGGTAAGAAATTTTTTTTCCAGCTGATATGAATTTCCTTCATAGAAAGTAGGATATAGTTTGATACTAACTCATGCATACTTTATAAAAATTTCCATCAGCCAGAATAGTTGCAAGGAATGTGGCATGAAACACAGAGTCCAAGAAAAACAATATAAAAAAGCCAAAACATGCATTAATTGGAACACTCTGAATGACACGTCCTTTAACTGCCCAGATTATATTGTGTACAACACACTAGTGTTTATTAATCTTTTAAAATTCAAATGTATATTAGTAAAATTATTGCACACATTATTTCCACACATTTTATTCACATGACAGATCTAGAAATTATTTAATGAAGTGTAAGACTATTTGAGAGTTAAAAAAGAAACAGTTAAAACCAAAACAGTTGTTTGGTTTTATAGTAAAATGGGCATCATTATGGTGAAAGTAACTTTCTTTAATGAAAAGCTTCCCAAGAGATTTTTTTTTAATAATTTTGGAAAAATGCTAGGGTGATGTTTTCTTCTGCAGTTTCTTGTACCACACAGGTGCCTCTTTATTTGTCTGTAAACGAAAGAACATTTAATTGTGAGACAGTGAACACCAGAAGAAACACATGAAATCTACACAAGTCTCCCTCCTTCCTATGTAGTTGATAGCTGAGTTCTTTGCTTAAATGCAAATATCAAAAACAGGACTATGTATTTAAAGTTACTATTACAACATACCAGTATTAAAATCTCCCTATTTCCAGGTTATAAAAAGCGGATTATACAATAAAAACTAAATTATTTTTTAAAAAGTATCTGTCACAATGAAAACAAGCATCAACTGTGCCATAAATAGGTTTCATTTGAAATAATATCATCTGAGTTTTCCAGCTGAGAAAGGAATGGATCTCAGAAAAGAGATCGTAGGTGTGCCAAAACCGACCAACACTTTATGCAGAAATGTAGTTATTAAAAAATTATAATTGAAAAGAAAAGAATTCAGTAGTTTTCTGACTCTGTAGCAGGTATTTTAATTGCAGAGAATTATCTGTGAGCAACTTTTCCTTGCCTTCATAATCCCATGGGTTACTGCTACACAGTCAGGATTGCTTGTGGCAAATTCAGTGGTGGTTTGTATAAAATAGTTTAACAGAAATAAAACTAATCAAGTGGAGGTGGAGCAAGGTAAGGACTGTTCTGCTTCCAGGGTTGGGTATAATCTCTTGAGTTAGTGAGCACTGTCTCAGTCTGTTGTCCCTGAACTTGTTCCTTTCTAGTTCTATTTTCTGTCTGCTCTCTATTCTTTCTTTCCTCCACGACTTAATAAGCATTCAATTTAAAAATCTACTTTTTTAATTTTGAAGATTTCAGTTACAAAAATGAATCTGCTCTATTTCTGCAAGCTTTTAGAATTCTGAAAATTGACCTAAACTGGCAGGATTTTCACAGGACTACTGACTTCTTTTCCTATCTAAGAAAACCTGTGCCATCTGCCCATTTTCAGTTCCTTACTCCAAAGTCTGCAAAGACTACAGTTTTTCACAGAGAAACCGCTTACAATTTCTAAATGTAAACTCAGTTTTTCTGGATTCCTACACAGTTTCTATATCCCTAAGTAAGACAGGACAGATTATGCACTGAAACCCCAGATCATCTATGCAAACTGTTTGCTTATGTTTTGGATCACTGAAAAGCTCCATCAAAGACAAAGTTTGGGCAGTATGATTTAGCACTACCAAAAGGACTATGGATGAGACAGCACTGTGCTTAGTTTAATAATGCTATTCAAGAAAATTTTGAACCCCTAAAATCCCCCAATGTCCTCACATCATGTCTCAGAGATGCTACCATTTACTACTTTTTGTGTTATAAACTCAGCATCTGGTGTGCTGCAATACAAACCTCATATCATTTAAGACACTGTATGTTAGAGTCTCCACCAGAGAAAGAAAAAGAAAGACATAAAAAGACAAAAAAAAAAAAGACAAAAAAAGAAGGACTTCTCTTTGGACCAAATCAGCACATATACTATGCAGTGTGGGTACACCCAGTCCACCCCAGAGAAAGGTAGCATAATGAAGTTTGTAAACAGAGTCATGATTTGTTTGTGATTTAGCATTACAACTTGGCTGTCTTGAATCTATCAGTTCAGACACAGTCATAGTCAGAAACTTCTAAACCATTTTCATGAAACTTTCCAGTACCAGAGACGCTAAATCTGAAGTGGGCCACTTCAAATACTAAAATCCAAGCTTTTCGTTTCCGAAGGAATAAAACAGGGTTTTATAATATCATGCATCCGTGGCAACAGAAGAGATATCAATACTGGTGTTCTACTTTATATATATATATTTAGATACATACACACATACACATTAATATACATGAATATAAGTATACAGAAATACACCTATTTCCTCACTCCTGCTTCTCAATATAGATATGCATGAAGTCAGTTTATACACAAACATGATAGATTTAAATTAGTATACATGGTCTGTGAATCTCTACAACTACTAAAATTTTGCTAACCACTCTTAGTATTGTAATACAACAATGGTTTTTTTTTAAAGACCTGGTTTGCTGTGAACTTAAGATGTAGAAAGTAACCAAATAGCTAAAAAACATCATAAACTCTGATTTTTCTCCTCAACATTGACTGTTTCCATACAGAGCTGCAAGTAGTTAGCTGAATTAATTACACATCTCCTTGAAAGATGAATCCACATTTTTCTTTTTAAAAAGTGAGGAGAACCATCAGAAGTTTTGGCACTTACTCTTATCATAGTACTTACAAATAACGTTGGCTTGGGTGTAAATATATTTTCTTCTTCATGTTCTGACGGTAGTTTTACCAAAGGGTTTGATTTTTTTCCAGTTGCATTTTTTACATCAATAAAAGGCTGAGGTAGATTTGGTTCATAGCGTTTACCATGCAGATTAATTATAATCTGCTTCATTGTGGCTAGTTCCTATAAAACCACAAAAGAACAATGCTAAGTTACTCAGTTAAATTACATTTCAACCTATTAAATATTTACTTGTTAATAATGAATTTACATTCACCAAACATGGATCAGTAAATCTAAAAAAGAAGAACATATACTTGCTATAATTAATAAGATTACTACTTGGATCCTGGCAAAGTAAGAAAATAAAATAGGCACAAAGGATTTATACAACTCAAATTTTGTCTTGCTTAAAGGCTGTAAAAGAGAACATTTACTTTATAGTAAGAAACACACTGTCTCTTTTAACTTAAGACTTCCACTTCATTTAAAAGAATTCTTTTGCATTTATTTTGTCCGGCTGAGGGAGCATACAAATCTAATCTGAGTGACTGTGACAATTTGTACTTTTGAGCACTAGGTCTTGCACAGAAATTTTATAAATACATTACTAGAAATATATGTCTTTATATCCAGATTAGAAAAGAAGAATCAATGAAAAACCTTTAGAGGATGTAGAGCAAAAAGAGGATCAGAATGGAAAAGAAGTTTTGTGAAAAATGTGTGGAAAAAGGAACGAGAACATATAGAAATGCAGACTTTTTTTGGATATCCTAATAATTTGCTTTGAAAACGATTTTTGAGTTAAAAAAGTAATCTTTCCTTAATACTTGGCTGAACAAAACAGTTTATTTAAAATGTACAGTAGAGTGAGAAAGAGAAAAACATAGCATTTTCTGACTTTAACTGGACATCTTCTTTTGTCACCTTTCACCACACCTCTACTGCCTAACATTCCCCCTCTACCCCATGTAATGGGTATGATTACTATAAAATAAGTTACGGAATTTAAAGCATTAATTATTATTATTATTATTACTAGTAGCATTATTTAGAGCATTCATTATTGTAGAATTAGAACAGCAAGATCAGTAGAAAAGCCTTTCAATGTAAATTTTAAGACAATTTTACATGTTTTAAAATATTAATGTTTTTGTTTGCTTGCTTTTTACAAATGGTGTTGCCTTCAATAAACACTGCTACTGTATTAGCCTTATGTATAATTAACATTCTGTCTTATCTCTCAACCAGAAAAAGATAATTCGTGTTTATAGCTGAATGACAAACATTTTTTTATATCTTACCTATTTAATATTTGCCAGAAAATTACATTGATGCACATTCTATTTTCATTGAATTATTACTAGTAAGTTAAAAAAACCTCTCCGCCTTTTAAAATACTCCTGCCATATACCTTCTCTCTGTCCACTGCTGCCTTTAGTACAAGAAACACAGTCAAAAGAAACATGCTGTAGCCTTTAAACTGTCGAACACTAACTCAGTTACATGAATGGAAGTTACACTCCACAGACCAGCTTTATCGAGTGTACAAATTGTTCTTGTATCTCAGTCATTTAATATTAACTATTTGCATAATTCAGTCATGTGTGGTGGCATGTTGAAACAGCATGACTGCAGAGCAGCTGTTTAAAAGGACTGCATAGCTGATGCCAACATGTTTTTCAAAGTTGTAAACTCGGCAAAGATGTTGCCAAAGCAACACATAGACAGAATTTCTTGATGAAAATAACTCAAGCAAGTATACAGCAAATAAATACACCATCACAGGAGATTAAATTGTACATAAACAATGTTCTGACATTAGCAAATGGTGTTCCTATACTTAAACTGTGTTATTCTGTGGACCAAATAGTTGCACGTTTGAACAAGGCAAAACCCAAAAACTGTCACGCAGATTTATTTCAGAAAGAGAGTTGAAACTTGTATGTGTAGGGTCAAATTCTCTTGTGTCAAGATCCACTTGGCAGTTCAAAGTTTTCTCTACTTAACAGAATCTGTCCTGTACTCGACAGCACTGTCTGTTTTCAGACTTGGAATAGGCTCTGGAGATTCAGCTCTCACACAAGCTTCCCTTGTGACAGGAGGATTCTCTAATGTGAGGCTATAGGAAGGAATGACAGGGAGTGGGGATGAAAAATTAGTCCACAACGAAGAAGCTATTTTGACATCACAGCCAAATTTATCATGAGGATTTAGCTAAGGATGCCTTAATATTTGTTCTAAATCCCCTCCACATTTAGCAAGAAAGACCTTAAGAAACGTGGCAAAATAAACAGCACAAGAAACACCGAATCCAACAGAATTACTGGTATGTGTACTGCTAAACAAGGAAAGAAAATTGGCCCAACATATTTGCAAGAGATTTACTTTTTTCAACAAAGGAAATACTGAAAACAAAGCTCCGTCTTGAACTGCAGTGATTTTAACCATCTCTTTAGATTTCTCTGCTCCTGAACACAATTCTTACCTTCACTTTTAAGTTCCAAACAAAGAGTCATTAGCACTACCTGCTACTGCTGGCATGCTACCTTGATTCTATGAATATTATTTTCCAATCCTAAAATCCAGCAAGTTGGTCTAGAAAGCTAGTAAGGAAAAAGCAGCTCTGGAGATTGTACTTAGCAGAAATATGTGAACTTGTTCCAGTGGGAACAAGACCTTACATAAAAAGGGGAAAGTAGGTAGAGGGTTCAAAGGAGAGGGGAAGAATCTTTTGTGTAGAAGGACATGTACTAGTTTCATGATAAATTAAGTAAAGGAAGATGTGAAGAGGAATGGATGATTAAAATTTTTATATTTTTTACTGTGTCAAGTCCATGTTTCTATGTCCAGGTAGAGCTGTCCAAATTGTTTACTTACAATATTCCCTTCAGTTACTCTGTGCACTGTAGAAAACAGTGTTGCTAAAGCTCTGCATTTCCCAGTTTCTCTGGGGAAGTATCTGGTCTTTGCCACGCTGGCTCCTGGACATATAAGCCATGCTACGCAAGCTGCGTGTCACTGTGTTGAGGCTTCCAGGTCTGAGGGCTTTGGCTTCGGAGAGCCAGACAGCAATCCTTCTTGGAAGGATTATGAGTACCAACACCTCTGAGTGGATTCACCCAGCTCCTCCCCGGGCTGGCTTTACACCTTTGGTCTCACTGTCACAAACTATGGGAACACAAGCACCCACTCACCACTTACGCAACATGTGGGGACATGGCAGTGCGGATACATGGAAAATAATGCAGTTGGCAAAAGAAAGGTGGGTTAAGATGACACAAGGAAAAAATTAACCTATACAGCTGGCACAAAAACAGTGCTTATGTACAATTAGTGTCACCCATACAAACAAGTATCAGGACTGTATTATTAAGTATTTTGAAAGTCTGTCCACAGCAACCTGATGAATTTTTGTTAAGGATGCTGCTCTGTGTACCAGCACAAGTCCCAGTAATCAAAATAATGAGCTATGTGACACATTTAGTGGGATTTCACTCGAACTTAAAATACCTAAATTGCTGTATCTAAACATAAGTATCTAACTAAGAATCTAATTTTCCATTATGGATAATGTAGCTTGGAAAGTGACCCCATTCAGAAGTGGGACACTATTGGTGTTTTAAGATTAGCCTTGCTGATTAGGCTGCTGTTAACTATTAAGCACAGAGAGATACCTCATTGCAGACACCTTCATTTTGATACCTAAATTTAGTTGTGATCAGCTGAATCCATTTCTCACCTCACTCTCCTTATCATTTACTTTTCTCAGGCTTCTACTTTGCCTAAAACAACTTTCATCCTGAGTAGTCAGTGTGCAATCATAAAATTCCCCTTGCATACAGATTTGAAGTATCAAATTACTTTCTTAAAAAGAACTGTGTTTTTAGAACAAGCTTTCTCACAGATTATCTACTTAGTAAGTTTTCCAAAACATAGAGATTCATACTTTAGGACGATCTAACATCCTGTATTCCACTTATGCATATTAATTCATACTTAGTAAAGATTACTTGAACTATAAAAGAATACTTGAAAATTCTGCATACATAACCAGAAAGGAGTTAGAATTCAAAGTAAGTGATTAGATGAATGGACTGAGAACACAGGGAGTGATGTAGCAGGAGGTGAAGTAAGGTAACATGTATTGCATTGTAAATAGTATCAGAAGAAACTACTTGCTTATTTCTATTTATTTTTGGTAACTTGTGTCCAACAACCTTAGTTAAAAATAGCAAAAGCAATTTTGTGTGCCAATATACAAACAGAGGAGGAGATATAAAGGTTGGACTCAATGATCTTAGAGGTCTTTTCCAACTTTTAGTGTTTCTGTGACTCTTTATTTAGATACAGACAAAGGACAGACAGCAGTCTTTTCCATGGTGGCCATTAATCAAAATGTTTGCTGGTTTGGCGTATTTCCCAAATTCTACCTTGCTAATTTATTAGGCTAAATGCTATCAGTGTTGGTGTTGTAGAACTAACTGAAAATCATCAAGCTTTAAAACAGTGTTAAAAGAACCAAACCAAAGAAGTGTAAGTCATTTTTAAAAGGTAAAGTAAAAAAGGGTATTACCTGCTCATATTACTGATACTTCAGAAAATTCAGAGATTTTTTAATGATGTTTGATCTTAAAGTAAAAGCAAAATAAACTTTTATTTCAAATAGATTTTACCTGTCTATTATGGATAATTGAAATAGTACCTAGAAAAATGGAGGCTGAAGATCAGTTTTGGAATACAAAGGATAAAATTTGATTCCTTCAACTAGCAATGCAACTAGAAGATAAGCAAATGCAAAAGTAAGGCATGCAGCCATATAAAATATAAATGTATTCAGAGCTATAGATACTATAAAGGGAACTCTCTTATCATTGGTTTTGACGTCCTTGATACACGCTCAAACATACATATACCAAAAGAGCATCTTAAGTTTCCCTAATTCAAAATTAATATAATATCAGGTATTATAACAAAACCATGACTTACATGTCAAAGCAAAATGAAAAAGAACTATCTCATATGGGAAATGATTGAAGCATAAAAAGGTGCTCTTTTATCATGTAATTGATGAAGTATGTGAAAGAATTGCCTACATTAAGCATTGTAATCAAGTATAGTCTCAAGATAGTAATTTCATTCTTTTTTCAGTGAATTGTCAACAGTATAATTTTTTTTTTTACTGTCTCTGTCATGTAACTATAACCAAAGGAAGAAAGAATCCTCTGTGTGCACTCCAAAGTTTGCAATAGCACTTAAGGTTATATATGTGTATATATAGTTATAATAACTATGTAAATTTATATAAGCAGTTAATATGAGACATGACTTTTTCCTATCACTAAAATCATAGAAGAAGCCAATGGGTGTCAGATCCATCTGACTCTTTCCTCATACAGTAAAGCCCACGGTTACTGTAGTCAGGAAAATATCCTCTTAAGCAAAAGTGACCCTGATAATAGTATGTACTGTTAACTGAACTTTTATCATGACAAGTGGCATTCTACTTTTAGCTCTGCATATCAAATTTAGGAATTCTATATGCAATTTAGAATTGCATATATTTATGAATTTACAATTGCAAATTTCACCTTAGATTATAACTCCATTTTGAAGCAGAGAACTCGTATTGTGGAAGCTGAACAAGGGATTTCTGCCCTAGAAAATATATCAGGTTCTGGCAGAACCACTGAATTTTGATGACTGACAAGTGTTCCCAGAGAAGAACACAGCATAAAAGAATAGCACAGAAAACCAATTTCACTGTCAAAATAAGAAAAATCAGCTGAAAGAGGGATAAAACTAGAGGTCTCCTCCCTCAGGGATACTGATCAAAAGTTAAGGGCTCTCAAAATTTGTGAGTCAAGCACTAACGTGATGATTTTAGATGTGTATTCTCACTCCCAATCCGTAAGTCTCCTGTACTGTGAGAGCAAAGCATGTATGGTCAGGACCTCCTTTGGAAAGCTCGTATTCTTCACTTTAACTGCCATATGGTCCCCATGTGGTTAAACTATAACTCAAAATAAAATATGTATCCAGTCTGGAGGTTGACTGTACATCCCCCATGCATGGAAGGCATTGAACAAAAAACTGCTTCACAAAAAGACTTAGTGCACCACAACTTGAGACCAGAAACTGGACTCTTCTCAATGTGGAAGCCAAATAGTAGCTTTGAAGGTAGCAGCCTGGTGACTATTATGGCTGCATTAACTTCTAAAATAACATTAACAATAAAAACGATAAATATACTAGAACATACAACTGAGGGAAGATAGCCATACTGGGATGAAAAACATGCTCATGGCAAAGTCAGCACAATCTGTCTTCACATGCACTTTTCCACTTATTTAGGCAGCTATTGTAGTCTTCAAACAAGTCTGCACAGGGAAAAGCACAGTTCAAAAATTGAGGCTATGGGTATGTTAAAGAATACTGATTTGAGAAACTTAAACCAACATTTAAGAATGTTATACCCATTTGGTAGTGCTCTGTAAAGAGTATATTTTGGAATGATTTCTCAGTCTCTCAAGAATTAAAAGTTCATATTCAATATACAAAGGTTCACGAGAGGATTCAGAGAAAAAAAATAAAATTTTGTACTTCCTGTATCTTTTTCCTGATGGAAAATTATCTTAATCTGGAAAAAGGCAGGGCAGGGTGGTTCAGAAGGAACCATCTTCACAGTTGTCTTTCTCAAGGTGTTCACTAGGGTCAAGCTTAATGGGCATATCAGGTGATGGTAGAGAAAATACTAAGGATATTGCCCTCTCTGAGTCCTGTCCTTACTTGGATCCCTCTTAGACTCCTACTGTAACTTTTGTGAAAGCAAAGGTATGTTAAAAATAAAGCTGTATCATTTAATCGCTAATACTAAGTTGGAGAGGGATCTTTGTGAGAACTCTTGATTGCAGTTTGGCTTTGGAACATGTGACTGGATACTTGGTTGGACTTCCTCACATACATCTTTAGATATCTTCAGTAAAAATATTTAAACCTAGGTAAACTAGCTTGTCTGATTCCTCTATATTGCTGTTGGTGAGAAATTCAAAGGTAGTATTAATTTTGCTTAATGAGGTTATGGTAAATCACACCACAAGAGTGCCCGTTCTTCTTCCTGACTGCAAATCCCTAGATGATTTTCAGATGCAGATATCTACACTATAGATTTTTAAAATTAGGCAAGATCCATCTCTGCCACTTTGTCACTTGACAAGCGACTTCTCAGACCATCTTTACACTCTTTAACAGCACTGGAGTTCACCAGTTAAAATGGAGGTAAACAAATGAAGCTCACTGTAGGCATTCTTGGCATAAACGTATTTCTGGACAACAGACTAGATGACTGAAACAGAACCTGGTTCCACCTTTCAACATACGCAGTGACTTGCATACAGCACTATGAAGTTTGAGTATGCTACTCAAACTTTGGAGGAAAGCTAGAGGAAGGAGACATACGTGTCATTATCAAGGAATGAGACTCTCAAGCAAAAGTAGTACCTACAATGTCTCTCCTCTTCCGAAGTGCTAACAATTCACACAAAAAACTATTTTAGAACTGTCCTTCAAGGGTTTTATTTCTGCTAGAGACACACTGCAGAAGACAGCCTATAGCCTGGAATTAATTATCTGTTCCCTTTTTCGTCTGGAAGTGGAAAAAAGACCAACACCATTAGCACTGAATTCACAACACTGGACAGTAAAATTAATGATGACAAGGTGTGAAATAGGAGAAAGACACTGCAGAAGCGCCATTCTGACACGACAGCAAAATGAAGAAAATGGTCAGTCAGTGCATTCCACTGTTTAAGACTGCAGATGGATAGGAAGCAGTGGCGTAACTGGTGCAAACTCAGCTTCAACAGTGGAACTCCTTGAGCTTGTGCCTATCAGGAGTACAATCGACATCCATAACAGAGCGCAAAGATTTTAACAACCGCCTATGAAATCAAGAAAACAAGTCATTGTTCAATCCTTCAAGTAAGGAAGAGTGTATTTGACATAGCTGCATCCTAATTGCAGCTGTGCTGGAAATATGAGAAGTCAGCAAGAATTCCAGTGTGAGAATTGCACATATGGTCATCTAAGGCACATGGATACAAACTGCAGAGCTGGAAACAGGAAGACAGTATGAAATATCCTGATCAAACAAATGAACCTGATAACTGGGTGGTGGAAAGATGCCAGACCGTATGTAGGATGTTGATAGCTTCTCTGCACTACATGAGTTCTCTATATCCCTTAATTCACGAGTTCTCTATATCCCAGTGCATATAAAAACCTTAAAATGAACTGACAGATCTGTGACTATATGGATCTACAAACTACTTCCAGTTTTATAAGGTGATCGCATTACAACTGTGGAAACAATAAAATGTCCCAGTCATTGCAGAGAATAGCTTCTGTCTTTTAACATACATAAAAATCTCTGCCTAGTTCAGCTGTATCTTAAATTTGTTCTTAACAGTTTAATTTTTCTAACTTCTTAACAAAAATAGGAAATAATTTGTCTCATAATTCAGAACTAGAATATCAAATTCTTAGGGTTTTTTCACTTTTTTACTGTAGATCAGAAATATATTTGTAACTGTACCTAGGACCAATTCCCCAAATACTTTTTTTAAAAAATCTGAGCCATTGTGACATTCATTTACTCAACATTTAATAAAAAGTATGCTTTCTTGAGTAAGTACACCTACCAGGAAATGGATGCTAACATGCTAATATATTAAAACAGCCTTATTTGCATAAATTATTATGTAAAAGTTACTGTATTTTCTGAGATGGCAATATTCTAGTTTCATTCTCCCTGTCTTTGTTATTTCTTACAGAGTATTTAAATTCACTTTCCACTTGGTAATAGTCAAATGCTACCATGAAATGAAAAAAAGTAAAATTTTTACACAGTTGGATACGCAGTAGAACGTGACAGAAATATACACAGCCAATACAGGAAGAAAAGAATATAACATGGGTTACATCTTGAGAAAATCTGAACAATTTCAGATTAATCAACAATTCAAAACAATTCAAAAATCAATTTCTTGTTCAAGAGTTTATCACTTTAATTGATTCTGGCTCTCTCAAAACCATATAATTTAAAATACACATGGCCAATTCCATTCCATAATCCATATATAGGTTGCATTTTGCCTATGAAACCTCCTATTCAGTACACAACTGCTTACTGTATACCACTGTGAATAGAAAGATAATTCTTGCAAAAATATATATGAAAAATAGTAACATATTCTGAATAATACAGCTCAAAGAGAAGAATCACTGCTGTTAAATCCTTCTTCCTAAATTCAGTACTATTTGGAATTGTTTTTATTAAAGCTTAACAGCAACAAAATAGATAACAAAAAGATGAGAAATACTGCTTAGGAGCATATTTTTCTTTGTAAAAAATGAGCCAGAAACTTCTCTGCACTCGTTTAGCAATGTAAATGTCACTTTGTTTCTCCAAGCTTAAAGCTGAGAATAGCTCCGGGGCTTACTTGTGATGCAGAAATGTCCCTGTAATCTACTTAGAAAACATGCAGAACATTAATAGAAACTAGAATCTTGGAACATAAACGTAGTATAAGAAAAATGATAATTACTCTGTGGCTTAACATTTAAAAAGAGAGCTAAGCATTGTACATCAGCATTTTTTTATATAAAACAAGTTGCAGCACATAGATGAGCAGGAAGTCGTTCACTTTGGAAACACAAATAATTTTGACATTATCGTGTACAATCTTTTTACACAGAAAAGAGGGGGAAGAGGGAGAGATAGAGATTGTTTGAAGGCACCTGTTACCAATCACATCTTTTCATTCGTGTCTTCCCAACCCCTGCAGATACCCCTTCCTTCCCCTCTCCCCAACAAAGCAGTTTTCTCCTTTTATCCACTAAGCTTCCATCCCTGATTAAACACGTACTGCCCTCCCCCTTATGACTCCAAAGCTTTTTATGAGCGTCTGAACTTCTCTCCACCTCTGTTTTTTTGCAGATGGCAGCTGTTGCTATTCTCCAGGTTCCTAAATCCAACATATTGGCTTTCTGTCCTAGGTTATTCCTAGTCAATCTTCTTCAGCATAACTTAATTACAGCTAAGGATAGTATTAGCCAGACTTTAAAGTATGACTAATAATGAAATGCTGAAAACTCATCTGGAATTCTCAAGGTCATTGCTGAGATGGAATGAATATCTGGGCACAGAGAATTTAGCAGTGAGGGGCAGTCCCCAAAGGCAGTAGGAAAGTAAGGACAAACCTGCTAATACAGAATGGACTGGTCAAAGGTAAAGCTGAGATACTTCAGGACACCTTGCTTTTCCACAAAGGAGAAAAAAAAGAATAAAAACATCTGACTTTTCTTTCACTCTTGTGGGCAAAAAACCAGGATAACTATTGAGACGTACCAGGATTTTGTGCAGGATTCTGACATAAGATGAATGCAAGCAGAGAGACTACTAGATTCTCAAACACTGTGAACATTAAAATTTTGGAACAATGTCATGGAGTTCTGAAATTCATATGGCCATGTTTAAAGTCTAACATGCATAAACATTTATCTAAATCCTTGGAAACCTTAGCCTGATAATTTATAGAAGCTCTGAAAAAACTCTTAGAGCCCTTCACAAACTATGCATATCCTAACATGACTAATTCATAACTGTTCCTCCTCTTGATCACGTGGACTCTCTCCAATCTTAAACACACTTGGAAAATGCATTTGACAACCATTTATCAAAAACTAAAAAATAAGTAAGATTTTTTATATTTTAAAGATAATGAAATAATTATTTTCTGTTCTTAACTTCATCTTTCTCACCTGTTCTTTTTCTCTATGCTTACTTATTACCTACACAATATTGCCTTATGCTTATCTCCTTTTCTTGCATCCCACCAGATCCTCTGTTTGCTTGGACAAAATAAGCTAGACCTTTAATCTTACTCACGTAAGACCTCCAGCCTGTTGTGAAATTTATCTTTTTTTTTTCCCCCAGAAAATATGACATAAACAATACAAAATATTCATCCTACAGATCAAATGAAATTTTTTTTTATTTACATTTTAAGTTTTTAAGATTTAATCTTTGAGAGACTGGCAGGACTTTGGAAAGTGGCCTTTTTCAGGAGACACTGATTAAAAGTGAATGTAAATTCTAAGAATGATACAAAGTGAAAATGTAATTGTTTGTGAAACCACTTCCAAAATGCAATCAGTTCCTATATAAAAAGATGATTTAGAGAAAAGAGTTTATTTGTGTCTAGTTAGGGAAAAAAACACTAAGGAGATTTTCTTTCCAGGATTTTGAACTGAAACACGTAAGAAACAAAAAATGGCTGTGATTAAGATACTGCACTAGGACACATGAACTCTTAACCTCTTCCCCAAATCGGGGAGTTTTGGACAAAGCGCCATTTCTTTTATTTTGATCATTGCTTCTGCAAAACAGGGATAGTGATAGTTTTCTGCTGAACTTGTGGGTATAATATTTGTGAGACAGGTGTTCAGTTACTGTGGTGAAGGACAGAGATATATTCAGCTAACAAACAATATTATTTTGACATATTGATAAGAAACTGTGAAAACCTGGGAAGGGGAAAGAATTACATGGTTGTGAAGAAAAAGCATTAGGTTTACTCATAAATGGTGAGTTATACATCAGATGTGGAATGCTCCTCACCTGCCAATTGGAAAATAAGTTCAACATAACAGTCACTCAGGTAATTAGCATTTTAATATTAACCTGCTAGACTATTTTCAGCAAGAACAGCTCAGTAAGAGATTCTATACTTTAATATGTTTTAAATAAGAGCTTGCAGTGGCTAGCCAAAATAAATTTTAACCTGATATAGTTGAAGATTCCTACCAATTCAGGTACACATATTTAGATAGATTTAACACTCAATTTGAGTGACACAGCAATTTACTGACATAAGCTAGCTGGATTTAAGTAAACAAATAGCAATCAAACTCCATGTGTCTGTAGCCATTTAACTGATTGATATCAAATAGGTTTATTTAAACTACTACTACATGTTTTCTACTTTGTCCCCTAGCAGACAGCCAGAGCCTGGTTTCTGGTTGCTAACTTCACTTGAAGAGCTTTGGCGCAGTAACACATGAATGTGTCAATAAGACAGGTGACTAGTTCAGCAAGTTTACATTCTATCACTTGTATGCACAGCTGCTAATGTATGATGAGTGCACAGATGTGTAGCGCAGATAAAATATCAGCAGGTTGTCATATCTTCTTACCTGGTGTATAATATTCATGTGCTGATAACTAATCATGTCTGTATAAACAATTGCATTGTAGGAAATGAATGGCTACTGTAAACAGCCTGAATTTGCAGCATTTATGCCGTAAATGTTACCCTTTTATTTCTTACGACAGTGATTACATAGTATTAGTTTTACTTTTATAGGTTAAAAAGTACCATATTGCCAAAGTGCATCACATACTGGTGATTTCAAGCAGTTAAAAAAAATATTGTAAATGAAGTCCTTTATATTCATAAAAACAGAAACTGATCTTAGCACTTGGAGGAACACCTATTAAAGTCTTTTGTTGGTGTCTCTTACAGCACTGTCCCATTTTTTGTTTTAAGGTCTCCTACAGTATTTCTATTTGAAACCCAAAAAGAATGTCTCCATTCGTTCCACTTGCTCTGTGTTTTTGGTTTTTTTTTCCCCCCCAAAACCCAGTGGATTATGAACTTCACATTATAAATATAAACCCCAGATAGTTGATTTTCAAGATTTTAGAACTCAATTTCTACACTCTGTTTGAATTGGAAAAGCTAAAATAGATTTAATTGTGCAAATTATTAGTTTTTGTTATTATGACACATCTGCATCTTAAATTTCTGAAGAAATAGTACAATGCAATGCATCAAAGCATAGCAAATTTATAACCTCTTAAATGTGACCTCAGGAAATTATTACTAAAACTTCTTGCGAAACATCTGAGTGCTGACAGACTGCCCTTCCAAGTTTTCATCTGAAGTCTGAAAGCCAATGGATAAAGTCTAGAATTGCACTTCTGATGTTACAAAATACTAACAACTGCATCAAGCATGAAAGGCAATGGAATTGTAAGGATCACAGAGCTCATGGTAAATATTTCTTTCAGTCCAAGGCTGACTGTTGGAAAGCAAAAAACCAAACCAACAAACTAGATAAAAGGAATCATGTATCGAGAGCTTCACCAAAAAAAGGTTTAGTGGATTCATCCCACTTAACTTTAGCACCTAACAGAAAACTGCACTTCAGTGCCTTTACGTTACAAACGCCTGTTATATGCACAAAAGGATGAACTTTGGATGCAGATAAATGATGGCACAGAAGCTGGTGTTCTATACTCCACAGTTTTGGACACAAAATGCCATCTTTATCACAGGTAAGTACTACTGACATATAAATATTTTTAATTGTTTTTTTCTTTGCTGGACTCTTTCCAAATGTCATTCAAATTGCTAACTTAACAGACAGCAATACACTTTTGTAGACTTTTTTTGGCTAGGTTAGGTTTCTGTTTAGTGATTTGAATGGTCCTACTGCAGTATTAGAAATGTGTCAGAGCTGGTGCAACAGGAGCAGGGAGGAGGAGAATCAGGAACAAAGGGGTAAGGCAGTGTTACAGCTATTGGGTCAACTCAGGCATGAGGTATAATTTCATCTGGATTTATGCTTTGAAGGAACATCTTTCTTATTCGTTCTCCTCTATTCTGACTATACAAAGATATGCGGGCAATAAGTTCCAAATATGGGGACAGGTCATGCAGTTAATTAGCTAGTGGGAAGAATCAAAACTACAAGCTGGGGTTGGTGGGGTTTGGTTGTTCGAGTGGAGTGTCAAAAGTGTAAAGTTCAGCTGATTAAAAGGAGAACATAGACTACAAATAATAATGCCAAAAAAAATTAATCTGGAGATTTGAAATATCCTTTTTAAAAAAAACCCCACACTATTTACTGGAAGGTTATTAATGGGAGACCCCATTGTTCCTCCAAACAATGTTTTATGCTTTTCTGATGGATCTGTAAAAACAATTAAATAATGATATCTTGACAACACATATAAAATATCTTATTCTAAAATCAACTGAAAAATTTGGCTGCATTAACTTGCTGTCTCGCACTTAGGGGTTTACAAATGGCATCAGAATACTGTGCACCCCAGGCCCTTCTGAGAGCTCAAAGAAGAGAGGGGAACTGGGAAGGCTCTTTTATGAACCTCCAACAACATCATCTCAGCATCATCCTAGATACTGATCATTCATGATAATGCCATTGAACTCCCTCTAATAGGAAAGTTTGCATTTAACCACATGAAGAATGAAAGAAATTTTATCCTACCAGCTGATTCTCAGTGATCTAGATTAAAAAGCTTTCCACATTCATTTACTAATTAATTCAGACAAAAAAGGAAGCAGCAGGCCAAGAAACAATTCAGAATCTGGGCCAAGAATATAGTCTAAAAAACCCTCCAACCTTCCTTTTTTCTCTTTCATGGGTGGACAGAAGCTTTTAAGGCTTTGCATAACCAAATAACTAGTTTTCACTTTGATTTCCCACAGCAAAATATAAGAATCATCATCAATTTAGATGTCTACATAATTTGAAATAATGAACTATTTTATTACATTAACATTTAGTGTAGTTTTTTCCTGTAATAAAAGAGGTCATGTAAGAATCCTACAGAAATTCTTCCAAGATTCAAAGTATAACTTTCAATTTTCTTCTTCTAAAATTAAAATCTGTGAAAAGAGAAGATTAATCATGAATGTAAGTTCTTTATTTTAGAAGTGTATAAAATGCTGTAATTGCCTCCAAAGCAGCATTATGAATCTAGCTGATACCATAATGAGATAAAAATAAAAAAACTCCCAACCCCTCAAACTCTAACATTCCATTAAAAAGAGTTAATACAGTCTGAGACCACACAGGCTGGAATACCTTAAGTCAAAACTGTACACTTACTGAAACACGTCGCTGGAAGACAGCATTAACATTGTTTTGGCATTTTGCTTGTACTCTTAGCACTTTTAACATACCTAAACTTCATTTTATCTTAACTATGAATATCTTTGGTTTATCTATTCAAGAATTCTAATGTTTCTACTTGCAAACATGAGAGCAACAAGGTAATTCCTAACAAGACATGACAGTTTAGTATGTGCAATGACTAAACAAGGCTGATAGTAACCCTGTTACATGATAGCATGTACCAAACACATAAACCTGTAATTCACCTTTTTTTTTTTCAAATTGTATGAATCTGTTTTTACAGGTTGCACGTCATTTTTACCTAAAAATGCAAACTGTTTAAATGCAGTTAACTCTTTACTAACCTGAACTGAGAAAATTTCTATTGTTTATTTCTGTCAGCAAGGATAATTACTGGAAAATTGTGATGTTACTGCAAATTTAAATCTTTTATTAAGATGGCAAAGAAGTATAGTCAAAGACTAACTCACTATCCTGTACAAAGATTTCAATACATGAGATAACTGCCTTTTAGAGAAATTCAGAAAGTGTAAAACTACTGGAAGAAGTTTGCATTAGAAGTAAAAAATAAAAGGCTGCATTAGGAATAAACAGAAGTAACAAAAGTTAAATCTACACACAAACACAAAAGCTACTTGTTCAAACATTTTCCTGAAGCAATTTTAGCTTACGTTTTATTTCTTAGGAGGTTTTTTTGTGCATTGTACTGGCATTTCATAATTTTCTTCCCTTAAACATGCAACTTCTAATGTTTCTTTTTCAGTATTTATATCCTTTTCTGAAGAGATATCTTTAAAAAACATTATCACTGTTTGACAAAACCAGTATGACTAGTATGTCTTATTTTTAACAGATGTAAAAAGAAATTTGAGAAAACAGTTCTAATTTTGGAAATATTTGCTCAATTTCTTAACACTCAGGGTATGAGGAACATCGAAGAAGTCTGTTTCAGACTCAAGCATTTGCTTTTCTTTTTCAATCAAGCCTGCCTCCGCCAGCCTTCCTTGATCATTTGACACAGTTTAAAAATTTGAAATGGTGAAATGACACAAAGAAGCCAACTGCTGCATATCAGGAATAGTTTATGAGGGTACTTACAGGGGCTAGCATAGTTTGGATGTAAACAATGTTGCATAGCTTAAAGTCAGAAATGTTATAGTTTTCTTAAAAGACACTGCAAAATTTTTCTTTTATCACTTTCTACTGTTGTTAATCAGCTGAAATGCATACTCATTGATATGACACTACTAAAACTAGGCACCCATAGTGTGAGCGCAACTAGTTGGCAGCACCCCTGCTTGGAAAAGAAGGAGTAGAAACAGGAAATTTTGAAAGAAATTAATTTGAAATTAGGCCAAGGGCCTATCATGTTGGAAAAAACACTACATGTTTCTACAATTAAGTCATGTTTCCTAAGAGTATTCTTTATATCATTAATATAAGGATATGATAAAGCACAAATATAAGGGTAAGGTTTATAAACTATCTAGAAATGTTTAAATCATAGATTAGTTTGGGCTGGAACTCAGCGAACAGAATTAGTAGTTTTAATTTAAGTTGAGGCTCACTTGGACTCAGCTGTCAGTGAAACTGTTCTGTTTTGGTTTTAACAAAAAGTAGTTTTTTAAGTATTTGGGAGAGACAAACTAGTTTAGACCAATTCATGACATGCATTTCGGTTTACTGATCTAAGAAGGGAATTTGATGAATAGCATGAAAAGGAGATGAGGGAAATCAATTTTGCAGATGGAATGAGACTTCAGGAGGTGGATAGCCAGTTTTCCATGAAAATAATGTATTAAAATGATTGATAATCCAATCTCTGACAGGATAATTTAGGGGAGTTGTAGCTTCCTTGAAAGGAATCTCCCCATCTTTTCTCTTACTAGTAAGAGATCTGAAAGATGTTGTCAAAGAACTATTGATATAGGTCTATGATCACTTTCTGAACAGGTAACTGGGTAGCTAGGTCCCATCACTCTGTATATATAACTTGCATTGCTTTTCGTCGTATTCGTAATTCTTGATTTGTTGATGTTGTATTTTCTCTGCAAATCCTTGCCAAATCATTCAGCAGCTCTGGGAGAAGACTTAATGGCTGCTCAGGTCAGCTTTTGGTTTTGTATCTTCAGTACTCTTTAGCTTCAGAAAATTCTGTGGTATTATTCACATTCTCATATTCCTGCAGTAAACTTAATTTATTTTCATCCTTTGTTTCAGACATTTAATCTGTAGATTTTCTCTCATATGCCATATTAGTGTCTTAAGATTGTTCAGATAAAAATCTTGACAAGAGCCTTTAGGGTTCCCTAAACGGCACAATTTTGCATACTTTTAGATCTGGGAGTGTATTCCAGTCCAGTAGCACCCTGATCCTTGCTCGGATGAAATTCAGGTAAGTACATAAAGAAGTACCCCGACTCTTCTCGGAAACCCGTGTAACTATTGTTTCGTTTCCTCTCCCTAACCCCTATTTCGGAGTTGAAAAGGAATTCAAAAGAGTGTATTGGAAATGAATTGAACAATGCTTTGGTCCAGTGTTTGGCTGCAAGGACTGGGGAGCACAGAGAGATCCTGAGGCATACTGTGGCACATGTAGGCCTTACAGATTACATGTGTATCAGTTTCATTGTCTTTATCTAGATTCTTGTTAAATGCCTTCAATCACCAAACATTTTGCAAGGCAAAAAAAAAAAAAAAAAAAAAGAACAGAGACACTAAATCATCAGAGAGAATTTAGCAACTGAGAGTACAACTGAGACCCTCCCCGGTACCCAACAGACATGGTCACCTGTGATGCTGAAAATCACACAGACAAGAAAACCCCAACAAATTAAACCGAAGTAAATAATTCTTTTCTCCATGGTTTACCGGCCAGTAGCAAAAAAGTGCACTTATGGTAGTAATGCTAAAAGAGGAAGATTACCTCACGGTCATTTAGAAGTCTCTCCAAATCTGCTGCCATTTGATTCTTGACACGCAGCAAAGCTGTCTTTTCTTTATTTAAAAGACTGGTAAAAAGAGGATAGGAAATGCAATAATAGCAACAGATAATCTCTTTTAATCTTGTATTCTGGCTGAAACATGCATTTTCTAAAGCTAAATACTGGCAACAATAAAAATCTGCTCAACTATTGTATCAAATGATCCTTCTCAAGCACTGAAATTTTTATAAATGGGCCCAAATGTACTGATACACACAACATCTTATTTTAGTCAAACAGAAAAACTATTCAAAGCCTTCATAAAATGCTTTTATTTTTTTTTCTCTGAAGGGTAATTTAAATGATCAGAATCTTCTATTATCATTTCTTGGTTTCTTCTAGGCAAAATGAGATTATTTTATAAGCAAAGTAAGACTCCTTTTATCTACACTGCCATATCAAAATGTGGATTTCTTTGTTGTATTAGTCAATAGTAGTACCACACTGTATGAACTCTTTTTATACTACTGTATATAAATTCTGAAAATAGCAAATACAAGGAAGAAAAACATCCAGCTCTTCTGCTTTTAGCTGTGTAGTTTCTGCCAAATTTGTAAATGTATTTTTGTTATTTTTAATTTTTTTATTCCAGCATAATGCATGGGATCAAGTTTGCCCTATGAACCAAGTATGGAAACTGATTTAGCATGAAGGCATGATTTTATAGTAGAATGCAAAGTTTAACTTTAATAATTCTTTGTTTTCATAGTTATAGAAAATGAAAATTTGGAATGTTTAGCATACACATGGTCATTCCAGGCAGCAGTTCTATAATAATTAAATGTATTTTCATATTTAGCCCCAGCATCAGTTTCTAACATTAAATTTCAGACTAATGCAAGCATAACGCCTGTATATAATCTAGTTTGTTAAAAGAGCCACAGAGATTTTCTTGGAAGACATGTTATATATGCCATTAGCATGACTTAACTAAACAGGTTGTACAGTATTAACTGTAACATAAATCAACAACTATGAAAAAATGCAATTCTGCATATCGAATGCAAACACGTAATACTGGAAACAGGTCAGGAGTTCAAAAGCAGATATATTAGATTTTTATAAATGGGGCAATTACATATGTTGCAAACACAAATTATTTAATATTTCCAGTATCTGATCCTGAAATGATCAACAAAATAAATCAATCTTTAATTGGCCGTGTATCATCCGCTTGTTTCAAATAAACAACATCATCCTTTGCCCCAGAGATTTTCTGGCTGTTCCTTGCAAGCCCTGTATTGTAAATTATGATTGTCAATTCCTTCTAGGCATTCATTAATTCTCAGAAAAAAATGTATGCTTTTGCCAATTTGCTCAGTTGTTTCAACTATTTAAAAGGAAAGTATCAACATTTATGAAAAACTATAAAAGTATTTTAATATTTTCAAGAGTTTTATTTTCTGTCACGTTTTTAATCATGATGAAATTGCTTTTTTTTTCCTTGGGTACTTTTTTTTCTTAGGTTCATGTGTTTTAACTTACACGTCACTTTTTCTAGGATTTCTGTATTTCCTAAGAACATAAACTAATCCTTCTAGAGGCTCACAAACTTATTTGAGAAGCAATAATACAGGTTTCTCCATGACTTAAGCAGTGTACTGAATAAGCACAAACATCACTGTTCATGACTGAACCAGAAGTGCATGTTTGAGGTTCAGTTTCATCTACAGAACAGAATTCTTACACCAGTTGTACCTTCTGAAACAATATGACATGAGTGATCCATGTAGAGCAGTTCTAATTTTCTTTGTTTATAGTCAAATGTAGGACACAGACTACTACAACATTCAGTACCACTTGATGTGTTTTCTGTCATACATACTGATATAGAATTACCAGAGCATGCGCAGACTTTAGATTTGGTAGTTTTGCAATACTTGTGCTTTTTCATCATTGTACATAGAAGGGAGTAATTCACGTACTTACGAAAGAATTCTGCAAGAGGCATACACACATTTGACAGAGAAAGACGTAGTTACCAGACAGAATGATAATATATGACAAAGTTAAACAGAAATACCTTCAAAAGTTCCATCTTGGGAACAAGACTGACCATTTCAGTCCCTGGTTTTAAAACGTTCTGAACCAGCACCTTGTATATCAGCAAAGAGGTTCTAGCTTTAACCTGCCTTACACTCCCACTGAAGAGTAGTTTAACCTAGTCCAGTTTTAACTGGCAGTGTAACAAATCAGAGAGCAGCTTTACAGTTTTTTTTAGCTGACCTAAGTGAGAACTGTTGTTGAAGGATCATCCTTCCCTCGCCACATCCTGGTAACCTACTCTTTCTGTTGGTAGTAGACAATTTGTCACCACATAAGGTCCCTTCACTGATCTGGATGGACACTGGAGTCTTTTCAAAGGTTACATTTCACATGGATCACCAAAATAACTTGATTTACCATGTACAGTGGAGACCTACAGCTGAAGGCAAGGATGAGCGTGCTCCATTTGGTGATAGAGTGCCTCAAGTGTCTTGCTATGATTCTGAAACCACTATCTATGAGTCTAGGCAAACCAGCTTCTCACACTGGAGCTCAAGGGTTGTAACTTTCATCTAAAAAGACAGGACCATGTCCTCCACAGTCCTGGTCACTACTGGCCTCACCCTGAGCATGGAGAAGGTGCCCTTTGTGAGATGTCACGTAACTGTGGCCCCAAAAGTCCAGGTTAGAGAACTAACTGAAAAGCAGTGCAGGTCCTCCTTCTTCTGTGTGCTTTTCCAGAAGAAACCAAATTGTCTGGGAGGACATCCAGTTTCATTCCATCATGCTTTTAAAGCCTAGCCAGGTATGAATCCAGGTACCAGGAATGCAGGGCTTACCATAAAATACACTTGTCATATACACACACATTGCTCGTAGCAACCACTGGCTTGTTTTGTCTTGCTTCACGCAGGATCTAAAGCCAAGGTAGCTCGGATATTGTATGCAAGACATTTTTAGGTGACATGATTTTTCTGGAGAATGGATACTTATAAACTTCAGCCTTATAAGCTCTTTTCAGTTTGGGCAATGAAACCATCTTAATGCTTAAGTGTAAATATACTAGTTACTATCGTGTTCAGAAGCTTCTGTAATTAGATATTCTGAATAATATGTTTATGCTGGGCACACAAAATAAACATGGGTTTATATAGTACTGGATTTTATTATTACTTCTATTCAGTTTGAAAAAAAATATAGGTTTTTTTTTAGTAAACTGTGTGCTCCAGATGCTGTAAGAAATAAGGACTGTGCCCTTCTGCTAATTTACCCTTACAGAATGAAGTTGAATAGTCCAATTTTGAATTATTTTTTTGCATCTTATATTCAGATAGAATATTACCATTGAAAAAACCAAATACAAATAGTATATGTAATGGTTTTGTACATATAACTGAATATATAATATAGCAATATAGCGAAGCTATCCCTTGCCTGCAAATTACAGGCAGATGAATAGCTCAAAGCAGGCAGTTATTTATTAGTCTAGGTCAAATTTTGTTCTTAAGTCATACAGTTAGAAAGGGAGGTTTAAGACATTTTGCAAATAAAAGTTCTTCACAGGAGAGAATACATGACAAATCAGTGATCTCTCATTGTGCAGCTACATTACCACAGCTCAGATTTTTAAACAGATTTAGGAAAGTACTGCTTAATGATTTTAATTGGAATGCTTCAGGAGGCTTAAAAACATATACATGAAGTGTCCAAATTAAAATTACTTTTTCAAATTGTAAAATCCCCCCACCCCAAAATAACTAGTTAAAAGTTGCATTACAGATCAGAGAATGTATAAAAAAGGACATATTTCTACAAATTTTGCTTGGAGCATTTCTCAGGTAAGCTGCAGTACTTTTGGAATAGATAATGCATATTTCACAGAATGGTAATGTTCTCATAAAAAGCTCATTGCCCATTCTTTGACGGGAAAAACTCATCTAACACTCTATGCTGAGTTTTATGTTTGGATGGCAATTAGAGAACCCAAAATGTTTAGGTAAGGAACATTTCAGTACAAAGCTTCTTAGTGAGCAAAATCCTCATATGGCTTCTGGATTTGCCACACAGTTAAGGCTTTTAAGGAGTGCTTTTGGGAAGGGAACCTCTTTTAAAACCAGCCACTGGTACTGAGAAATTTGAGTAACTGCATTTAAAATAAATACCCACTCTTTATGAATGAAGTTCTTTTAACATCTCCAGTTATTTATAAACCTAGATGTTTTTAGCAGAAAATTATGTACTAAAACTACAATTACTTCACTACACAAGTAAGAATGAAACTCAGAGATTTGTTTTCCCACAGCATGACATAGTTACAAGCATTTCTTTTCAAAAGGAGTGCTAAATCTGATATTTTCATTTCTGGCTGAAGAACTGTATGCTAGAGAGATTTCTTTATAGCAGCAAGGAGTCATCCTCACACATAGCACTGCTCTTATTAACCATCACTATTTATTTTTATTAACGAGAGTGCTATGTGGTCTAATATAAATAAGAAGTTACTTAACAGAGTATTTTGAGATATGCAGACCACCTATAAATTCACCCCACACATGCCCTGTCACTCAAGACCAGAGGTTTTGTATCCGAAATGTATCTGCAGGTGTATGGCTCAGTTCACAAGCACACGAAGTGTTCTGCTCCCAGAGCCAAGTTCTCTTTGAGGCCAAGTGCCAGCACAGCCCATGGCCTGCCTGGGAGAATCCTAAGGGGATGGGAATGAGAGTGATAGTGAACACGCTATGTGGGCAACACCTGACTGAGCCTCCATTACCCCGAAGGAACCTCTCCTTCTATCTTTGAGTGGTAATATGCTTGTGCATTCACACTTGAACCTAAACAGCGGTATCAGCACACCTTTAATAAGCTGGTGGTGGGTCCCTAAGTTGTTCATATAAATCACAGCAGTGGTAGCTGCTCAGCAAAGCATTTACCCCAACCACAACAGCTCTTGCAGCGCTTATCAAGGTATGGCTAAAGACCCACAGAGCTGTGTGAAAGATGTCCAGAACAGGCACACTTCTCAGCAAACCAACAAAGCATCTCCAGCTCTGCTGGAATATACTACTTTAAGACTTTAATTCTGTCTGGTAAGTTTTCTGACTGTTTCTCTCCTTTCAGTGAGAAGCTGGATGGGGCTTTGAGCAACCTGGTCTAGTGGAAGTTGTCCTTACCCATGGCAGGGGGGTGGAACTAGATGATCTTTAAAGGTCCCTTCCAATCCAAACCACTCTGTGATTCAGTCTGACAGCTACTGACACAGGCAACCTTAAGCACCACTTGAACAGTCCTTCCAAGTCAGGAAGGCATTTTGACATCAAGGCTCCAAAAGACAGGCTTAGCTCTAGAGGTGTGACACTTAAGGATGAAGGCAGGTAAGCTGCTCTAGTCAAACTGAACTTTGAGGACCATGCTGGAAAGAAACTTAGATGGATCTACAGGCCTTGTCAAAAATATTGTATCAAAATGATCTGCCCGACTCTTTCCCATTCCTCTTGCAGAAATAACTGCTGTCAGAAATGACACTTTAATAGAATTATGAGTGTGGAGAATCCTGAACACATCTGTGCCTGTTAACAGACCATCATACAAGTGATTTTAGGCCATTTTATGAAAAAATTGATAAAGATATGGCCCAAGAACATCCAAAATGTGATTTCTGTCATAGATAGCCTTCCTCCTACTTGTCTTCCTCTTGTGCTGATTGAACAACAGTCTATTTCATCACAGAATCAAACTCACATCCAGTAGAAACCAACAAACTTCTCAATACACAGAAACACAAAGTGCTGCAGGTTGCTGCACAACATTTATAGGTTGCAAGAAAGTACTGACTCATCATCCTGGGAAATCTGCTGGAACCTAATCACCCCAGGAGTATGTTTTAAAAAGATTATTGGCCGTGATCACTGCGTACAGAAGGCAATTACGGATTAAGACTAAAAAAGTAAATTCACTTGCAAATAAGTCCTTGCTGATCTCTCCACACTCAAGTTAAGTGGGAGGTGATAGCGAACACTGGCACTGATAACACAGATGTGCCTGCTCTGCTTGGGGAATCCGTGATTTACATAATGCAGAACCATCTCTCTTGATGAGTAGCGGAGATAAAAATGCAACACGAAAAGAACACCCCTCTACCACTGAATCTGCACACTAAACAAGAAGGAAGGAAAATTATGATCAAGCGTACAGCAGCTGTAAGGATAAATTAAGTATTCAGTCTTGATTCTCAGGGTGCAGGCACATCAACACTACATTAATTCATCTACAATGTGGTACTCAAATATGAGATTAAAAAAAAAAGTACCCAAAAAATCACTAGTATTTTTAAAGGTCTCTCTGAAAACAAGAATTCAAGCACTATTACTCTTCTAGCTGGTTCTTGTGAAATTTCTGTTTAGAAATAAAACCAAAGCATTACTGTATTTAAAATTTAAAAAAATAATGTACCTCGTGTAACTGTAGCACAAATTAAACCTCAATTTAGAGGCTGCTGCAGAATTGCAGTATTAACTATTAATTAGAGGTAGTGGTTGAAAAGACAATTTCATTTTGAAATGGTTTTACAAATATTAAAATTTTTCTTCAGCTCTGAGATACAGAGAAACCAGGCTTCATAAACCATGTTTAGTGTTTTCACAAATACTTTTCTAATAGCACCAACGTTATCTGCAGAATTTAGGTCTCTCCTTGAGGAGCGTTAATTCTCTGAACTCATCCTCTCAAAAATATTCCACACACAAACCAACAAAATGATGTTTAATAAACTAAGAGGGATAGCAAGAGTGGGCTAAATCTTTTGATCCAGCAGAGCTTCACTTGGCATGTATTTGGTATGGATTATCATTAATTTACTTAAATCCCATTCTGATTCAGTTCTGGAATAGCTGGGAGTAATCTGAAATCACCTAAGGGATATTTTAGTTTAAAGGTGTCATCAGCAGATTCCAAAAGGTTATCTTCATGACAAAAAATTTCTTGAATGTAATGGTTCTCTGGTTAGAAATCCCTTCCTCTAACCTTCCTCTCACTTATGGGAAAGCAAAGGACCAACACTACCAATTTTATCCTGGATTATGATTTCTCATGTGTGCCAGGGAATATCAGATAACCAATCAGGACCTTTGTTTTAAATGTGGAGTTATGAATAGCAACGTTAGGGACTACCAATATGCACCAAAAGCCCTAAGACATTAGGCTGTTCCCAAGAATTTCTCTGGCCTATGAAACTAGGAAAACTTGTGATAGTAGAATAAAATCTATTTTTAATTTACAACAACTATTGGAAACTACAGGAAAAAAACTTCTTACAAAAATATTTGATGTGCAAAGTAAGTGTTACTTTTTTTGCTATAATAGTTTTCTGCCAGGCCACACTTTCATTTACAGAAACACAGACTAGTGGTGAGCACACCCCAGCTCCCCACAGCAGAGTACTGCTGGTATGTTTACCATGAATGCTCACACTGTGGGGCAGATCCATTTTCTTTCTTAACCTGAGGCACTTTAGGATGCAAAAAATTTCCTTTACAGTTAATGGAGAGTAACAGGCATCTCTGGGAAATGACTCACTCCACCCAAAATCTGAATTACTTTTTGGAGATGTCACTTCCTCCATGAACCTCTAAGGAAAGTTGACCTAAGTCTCTAATTTAGGTACCTTAATTCATAGAGTAAAATTAGGAAGAGTATCTGGGCATACAGATTATTGGCAATGAGCCATTTAACTCAAGACAATCAAAGTTAATGATGCATTTAAGTTCTTTTATATTTTAATGCATTAAACACACACTTGCAGAAATGATGTCACCTATTTACTCCCTTTCTTTCTTTCTCTTGAGAGACTTTGGGACTACTTTGTGAATAATGAAATAATTCCATTATTATTACCATAATCCAAAAACTTAATTTGCTAGTGACCAATTCTTTGGTATTTTTCACAATTGGAAAGTAAGACACTGTATATAGAGAACTTTGTGACTTTTCATTTCCTGGAAAAATATAATTTGTCTTTGAAATGCTTCTTATAATGTAACAAGTCTAGGACAGTATTAAAAACATTTGATTCTGGAATTAAAAAAAGATCTATTATTACTGAATCAAAGTTAAGCCTAGTGAAAGGTATCTTGTCAGGAAGCATGAATGAATATTTCAGTTTATTTATAAACTTATTGATTCATATCTAGATTTGCTTGGATAATAAGCATTTTTAGGTATTCCTCAAGGCATAACAAATACTATCCCAAACCATCAAAACACTCTGAATAAATACATATGTAAGACAGTATGTAAAATTAAGTATCAGCTAGGGTGAATCCTGTTTTTCTTAATTTTTTTTGTTCCAGTAGATTAGTTGGAAAACCCTGTATTTTTAATGTAATTGCTTCATAATAGAGTCACAATAATGCCTCCTAATAATTACTGTTTGATTTTCCTTAAAACAGGACACCACATAAACACCTAATACTTAAAATGCTAATTCTTCTGTAGAGCCGTGGGACTTGGCTATCAACGTCCTTGAAAATCAAGGGACATATTATTTTATAACAGCTTACAGGGGTATCAGGTGTTAAACATAATTTATAAAGTTGTATGACGCTGGGAAGTTGCTCAGTTGTCAGAGAGCTCTGACAAATGGATACAGCAGCAAATTAGAGAGTCTCCACTAGAGAATATACTCTAATCATGGCTGAAATATCCTTTGCTGGTGGACTACTCTATTATTTTTCTCTGACTTTATTGCTTTATTTTTACTGTTGTACAACTGGTGTGTCATTCTTTCCTTTTACTCTTCTAAATTGTTCTCTACTTCATGAGAGCTCTTCTCAACTCCAAACTCACTTTAAACCTGTCATAGCTACTTTTCCAAACCTAAATTCCCCTTTTTTGACATTATGAGAGAAATCAAAAGTGCCACAGCTCCAGCATGAAGACTGGAGTTGGTCAATGATGGAGTGTTAAGATCTCAACTTTGTGGGCAATAGCATAATTTTTTTTTCTAATGATAAAAATACAAGTGATTTTACCTTCAGTTTAAGAGAAAGAAAATAAGAATCAGTGATTTTAATTACCTGACATCTTTTTCAAGTTGTGTAATATGTTCTTTCTGTAGACTTATTTGAGAATCTCTCTGTTGCACAGCTTCAATGAGGTATTTGTATGGCTGTTGTGCTTGGTTCAACAAAGAATTTGCTCTGTCAAGCTGCAAAAAAAAAGGTATCACTACCATAAATTTTATAATTTATAAAGCACAATTACTTGATTACTACTGAATTATTATTGGATATTATTGATTTTTACCAATTGCATATTAATATAAACTCCAAACCTGTTATTACACACACGAAAAAGGAAACACAGCACCTTCAAATTGATAACTAGTACATTATCTTCTCACTTTTCTCTTCTAATCGTGTGCTATTTTCACTACAATAAGGGTACCACTCTCTACACTTCCCTAATCTGCATTTTCAAGAGTTTTAATATAACAGCTTCCACGGATTACTAAAAGCAAGTAGAGTCAATGCCTCTTTTAAAAAAGCTGAAGAAGTTGTATCATAAATACTGCACTTAAATAGCAGTATTTGATCCAAGTTCAAAAGAAAAGCTGATAAAATCACTTTTGCATCAGCTTTTTATCCATGTTCTAGATTTCATCTAGATGACTGAACAAACTGTCAGTCAAAAGAATAGTAATGGGCTACCTAAGCACGCTGTAGTCTACAGGATCTCTGGTTTGTTTGTAAGTAAAAAAAAAATCAAGAAAGACAATAGCTTGGAGTAAATATGTAAAGACAGCAAAGAGAAGTTTTAGAACTTTAACTATATAAAAACCCAATGTTTAACTTTGTACTGTATTGCATTCTGATTTAAACTATACAATTATATGATAAAAGATCAAGAATTTAAGGATAAAAATGAGTTGAAGGTGTTCCTGTGGAACTCTGCAGGAATTTGAACTAAGGTCACTGATACTGAATCTTTCATCAGTGATCTAGAAGCAAATATAAAACTACTGTGGGTAAGGAATGTATTGAAATGAAACCCAGAAAGATTTTAAGATAAAGAATAGTGATATGGAAGAATACCAAGCATAACAATGAATTCACCAATTTCCTGATGTCTTCAAGTAAAAATCTGACAGAATATGTTTTAGTCAAATAGAAATTACCATGACATACCTAAGAATATATAACAAATTGTAGTATTGGTTAAAAAAATCCCCCAAACTTCACTATGCATGTATATAAATAATCTATATAATCATATATATACACATATAAAATTTATAAAATTAATGTAATTTAAAAATATGTAGAAATTCAAGTATTTGTATTCTGTGAAGTACTTGGGTGTAGTAATTCTAAGTTGTAATTACTGTGGCTTTAAAAATCAAACTGTTAACCACATTCCTGAAATAGTAAGCTTACAAATTCCATACGGTGACAGCATCTAATAGCAAACCTAGCTGTCCTTTTGTTCCTATGATAAAAATTAAAAGACAATCTGAAATTTTTTTTTAAAAATTAGTTTGCCCTAAGTCTGAGACATTTCAAGCTGAGGTTTGTTGAATATCTTCAAAAGTAATTTAAGAGAAGAGCTGTGTAAAAACTAGTGATGTATTTATTGAACAATTAAGTATCAAACAGAACATACTAGCTTGGCTGGCTGTTCTTCTGTTCAGAAATCAAAATGTCCATCTGGCTCACATTCTTGTTTAGCCTGTAAAGTAATCCTTCTTTCAATATTAATTGCAAAACACAATATAAACTTCTTTGAAAACTTCTATCGTGGAGTTTTGGTTAATTATGAGGCCATTTTTTTAACATCAAATAGATAAAAAACACTGTTTAGAAAATACTTCATTTTATGAACAGCAGTTCCACAATGTTTCTACAGATTTGAATTTTTCTGTAATAATGATTTACCTCTTGTGAAATCTGTGTTACTTGTTCCTTCTGATGTTCCAGATCTTTTACAAGCAACGAGTTTTGCTTTTCTATCTGCAGTAATCTTCTTGCCAAGTGAACACTGTGCCAATAAAAAGCAAGCTCAACTTGAATTTTTTCCAGAATAGGCAAAAGAAATTCTCACATTTATACTTCAGGACTTGATTGCCTTAATTTTTCACCAATGCTTAAATATTAACATATATAAACTACATAGTTAAACACGCTGCATGGATAAAGTTAGAAAAACAGTGAAAATATTACAAAATTTAACAGCACTAAAATAACATTCACACAGTTAAGCTGTTGTAATATTTTATACAAAGTAATTACCTATATAATTTGTCCAATACTACACAACTGCAATAATACTCTCAAAATGCTTCATCAAATTATGATTATTTAATTCCTAAAAACCTTACAGAATCACTTTATTCTAAGTTAAATAATTGTTTAAAAATGCACATTAATATACATTTTGCAGTAAAACACTGAAAAATGTAGTATTTTATCACTTTTAAAAGAGAGGCAAAATTGTTTTGTCTGACATTTAATATGCTAAGTAACGAAATGTTACTGCCAATTTTGTTTTAAATAAATTCTTATGTAGAGTCACAGATTAACTTTGAAGAGAAAGGATTATTGAGTTACTTAACCTAGTTAAAGAATTAGATCCTCAACATCTTGCATGCTTCATGTCCAGAATCAAAGAGCTTATTACCCATTCAAGAGCACAGGTCCCTAGGCAGCAATGGGAAGATTCAATATGCACTTCGGAGCCTACTAGCAGACATCTAACCTAGTCTTCCAAACTCTTACAAATCACAGAATGAGCAAGGCTGGAAGGGACCACACTGGTCATCTGGTCCAACCTCCAGAGCACGTTGTGCAGGAGGACATCCAGGTGGTTCTTGAGTAACTACACAACCAGTTCCTGACCATGACACAGGATCTATGAGACGGTAAGTGGTCTAAAGCAGACTGACAGGGAGAGTATATTTACACCATGAAGCTCAGGCTTAGAGTGCGTAACTCTAGATCTTTGAGTGTACAAAGTTTATCTGAAAATTTGACCAGTCATAACCTCCATCTCTTCCTCAGTAAAATGGAATAGACTTTTAGATTTGGCAGAAGTCTGAATATTCTTGATCTGTGTTATAAACATATTCTTTCACGCAGAAATCTCATCTAGTACAAAAGAGAAAGGAATCACTTCTTTGACTAGCAACTATTAAGAGTGTAAGGGAAAACCTGGATACCTTCCCATGACAACTTCAGGAATGCAGCCCATCCTAATTTTCCCAGCTACAACTATTCAGTGAACTTTACCTGAATTTGCAAGTATTTAAGGATAACACAAGTACATCTTTCAAGTATACTTGTCAGCATGTTTTTTGACTAGTTCAAATTTAAAGCAAACGGACAAAGGGACTGATGTGCAAAGACATCTTATGCTGGAAACATTTGATTCCAGCTATACTAGAAAATTATGCGGTGCTCAAGAATGTGATAATTCTTTGTTAGCAAACCACCAGAGTCATCCTGGCTGTCTTCTGCATTCTCTCATTAACACCTCCCAAGCAGTTCCTAGGCATAGCTGACAAGTCAGCGTGGGCAAGCAAATCATTGCCAATACACTGTTCACATGCAGCTTAACCTACACAGAGAATTGTTCTATGGAAATGGGCTACTACAGGCCATTTGGTCTTGATGCTTCAGAGTGTTCCCAGGCATGCCTAATTTAGTACTATGGGTGTACAGTGCCTACATCTGAGTAACAAAATAGTTGTTTCTGGCAAGTGGGCAAAGAGGTATAGATCCCACACTGCTTGAAAAGGTGGGTTTTGTACAAACTTTCAGAGCCTGAAATGCATGATGTGAACTTAAAAGAGCTCTTCATTTAGGATCCCATATTGTCTGAGATTGAAGAGTGGGTAGTGGACTCCAGAAAGAAGATTATTCACATTTGCAATAGATTCTCTTTCCTTAAGCAATCCTAGAGAGCAGAAAACTTATCTGTGTTTCCTTAATGGCTCTAAACATAGAGGATGGTGTCAGAGTCTATGCTTTTAAAAACTTTGGCAGCCAAAGACATCACACACATCTTCTGCATGGCAGTCTTCCTTGAATCAAAACAGCAGGTAAACCATACACAGTCTTTTATGGATTTTTTAATCTTTTTAATTCTAAAAGATAAAGAAAGTTTATGAAGTCTCCAACACTATTATGAAGGATTAAGTCCGTTTTATTAGTCAATGCCTTTTGGAACAAAAGTGGAGTATATGAGTCATTCTGACAGAGCCGCTTCTAAGCTCAGAAAGTGTCTTCCAAGCATATCTGAAATCCTGGCCTGATCATCGGATTCAGCATTCAAAGGAGATTTAACAGAGTTTTTATATATGTAAATAATCTAAACTGAATCTAGTAAGGTGGGGAAAAGGAAGGATCTAAGCGGAAACTCAGAAAAGTGCCCAAACTATTGACAAAAGAGGAATAAAATGAAGCTTTAGGAAATGGTGCTACAGAACTCTCAACAGTTTTCTAAACCAAGCAACAGGGTTACGGAGGCTTTCTGCACACTCTTCACTGCCATTCTTTTCTTCTTCTGCAATTTTATGCAGTATAAAGAGAAATCCTACATGGAAACAATCTGAAGAGGCTTAAAAGAGCAAATTAAGCCATGCCAAAGTTAAGTACTACATAAGATCTTTGTCAGCAATATGTAACTCTGTGCACAATAGGTCTAATCTGATTGACAATCATATCGACAACACTTACTTGAAAAACAAATAAAAAGTGCAAAAGAAATAGTATGTGGCCCATAAATCTGTGTTGAAAATACGAACAGACCATCATTTGCCCTTAGTTCTGACTGGTAACTTTTGACATTAAATATCCTTTGTTATGGACAAGATAGGAGTTAACAAGACAAAAACAACTAAACAAAATAATACTTGCAGTAAAAAGCAGCTATAAATGACAAAAACTCTTATTACAGCTTCTGAATGCTAGAAATGTACCCTGTGAAGCAGTTGTACATGGTCACCCTGTCTTTATACTCTTCTTGGTGTGTCCACCAACGATTGTGGAGTTTCTCATTTTGGTCAAAGCCTACCACTAGCACAAATTATGCAGCTGATTTCCTGCAATTCATCAAATTGTAGGCAGACTCAAATTGCATGGAATAAACCTAATCCTATGAGAACCACCATCCTAATTTTGAACAACAAATTCAGCTGTCATAGTTTAAAAGTATTTTAAAAAACCCACATTCATAGAACCATTAAGGTTGGCAAAGACCTCCAAGATCATTGAGTCCAGTGTAAGACGGAAGTTTTTGACACCACACTGACACCTAGACCATGGCACCTTCCAGGGATGGTGACTCCACCACTTTCCTGGGCAGTCTATTCCAATGCTTGACAACAAGAAACTGTCCAGCCTGAACCTCCCCTGGCACAGCTTGAGGTCATTTCCTCTTACCCTGTTGTTAGTTGCACGGGAGAAGTGAGTCATAGCCACAACATACAGGCTCAAAATGAGCCATTCAAATGTCACTCTTATTTCTTAAAGACAATGCGTAATATAAATTTATTAGTTCAAAATGACTATGATCAAGAGCTATGTTTTTCACCTATGAATCATTTTAATATATTGATCAAATTTCCAAATTGGGCAAACCAGAGCAAACTAAAAAAAATGCAAGTGGAATCAGACCCTGTATTAGTGAAGATAAAATAGTGATGGCTCTGAACCGTTGTCCTTGTTAATATCCTGACACATGTGTTTTTCTTACTATTAAATACAATGATTTTTAGGGTATTAATAATGCATATCCTATTACATAAATGTAAATGTAACTAATCTGTTTTTACAGCTGCTTAGTTTTATACAATTATAATTAATCTTTCTGAAAGTCAATGAGAAGAGATCTTAAAATGACCTAGAAAAATATGTATATGCTCATTCATATGCATCAACCACATTAACAGGTCCTTGTCCTCAATCTATTCCTGTATACTTAAGTCATTAAAAAAACCTCTTTATGTTAATCAAACTGGCTGGATTCTAAGACAAAACATAATGCATGTATCTTCATTTAGTTTATCTTGAACAAGTAAATTCATGAGGTACTCTTTCTTTACCTTTGCTTTAGTCGTCTTTTGGCTGTTGTAGGAATGTTAGCACCATACCCGTATGAGAAGAGAACCCTTTCAGCTTCAATTTCATCTTCCACTGCAAAAAATTGCAGAAAGGTGCTGTTGAAGAACAGTGCCAGAACATATAAACTTCTAAGGATTCTATTTACAACTCAACATACAAAAACATTTTTCTAGAAGCTAAAATTTCAGTTGGTGTAACCTTCTGAACTTGAGTGGAACAATTTTTTTCACCATTAGCATTAAATATAGTGCCACACTTTAATTACCTACAACACTTTTTATTTTTATGATTAACATAAATTCAGATTTCCTCTATCCTGTAAGATGAAGTGGGCCAGAAAAAAAAAAAGAAAGAAAAAAGAGAAGCGTATGTGTGAGGTAGACAAGGGCAGAGAGAGGAGGACAGAGAGCAGGGATAAAGGGGCACAATGAGAAAAAATGGGAGCGGCAGAGGTGTGAGAGAAGGAGGAAGAACAAGTGAACACCAGCCCAGGCACCACACAAAAGCTCTGATGAATCAAATAGCTGTTCACAGGATAAACAAATGTAGGAAATTATGTGAGTCCTATCTGACTCATCTTTCTTCATGCTCAAGTGCCTCAAAATCAGAAATACCTTCATTTCTCAACAACCTGCAAAATGCTGTAACTTCTGTTCTCACTTGTCTAATAACCTTGTAATGCTATTTAAACAGGGATTCTTAAAACACATTTAGAAAGAGAATAACCTCTAGAAGAGCACCTGTAGTAAGTCACATAGTTATATTAAAAACAATGTAGAAATTTCAATAAGTGTGACAGAAAAAGTTTACTAATGTGGCACTACAAAGACACTACAAAGACACCAGAACTTCAGAGCTGTCTTAAATATGACAGGGAATTCTTCAGTGCTGTAAACACCTCTGGTTCAGAAAAACATAAAGAATAATTTAACCTGCCTTTGTTAATACCCCCCTTTTTGGTTACATATTCATCGTCACACGTCTCAGAAAAATGTCAGTAAGATCCTGTCCTGTAACTTCAGATCTGTCAGCAGTGTCCAGTAAATGTCACACCATGAAGACAAACACAAAAGAAATTGGAAATGTTGTAGGTATCAAAGTAATGTTTTGTATCAGTGTGTGCTTCTCTTCTTAAAAGCACACTTCTTCTTCTTAAAACATTCCAGGCTCTTCACCAGATTTTGTGGTGTAAAATATACATGTTACAAGCTAGGGGACACTTATAAATGACAGTTTCTTATGCTGCTCAGCAAAGATGTGCCATTGTGAGGATACAGACTGGTTCAATCTTTTTCTTTGAAAGATACTAACCAATGGAAACGAGAAAAACCAAAGAACTTTTCTACAACAAAAATACCCTAACATGAAGATTTTACCCTGAAAAGGAAGAACAGACAAATGCAAATGAAATTTACTACTGTTATTCATGTGGAAACCTCTCATGTGCTGTAAGAAGTGGCTATATAAATTCTTGATAGCTTCCTGAATAGGCTGTTTCATGTCATTTCAATATTAATAAACTGAGGCATAATGATCAGGGAGTAACAGTAAAAATTCAGTGATCTCTTCCACATGCATATTTTCCAAAGGAAAAAAAAAAGTTTATATATATATATATATATATATAAAATTTATATATTATATGACAAAAGCCATGTCACATGTGTAAATAAATACAGTTTATTAAAAAGTCCAGAGAACCCAACTCCCACTGGCATCCCTAAATACTGTAAAACAGCAGAGGCCCCATGACTCAGGATGAAGAATAAAACATTATATGGTATTTAAATATAAAGAGGTGACCACAGGAATGAAGATTAATCCTTATTATCACTAAAGTTTGTAGAAAACTCTAATTGTCTTCCACACAACGCTTCAGTCAAAATTATATTCCCCGAAAGACAGACTGAAGTATTTCCATTACGCATTCAATTTGAAAAATAATTATATTTTCTTTCAATTATTTTTCTACGTTTAGCTTTTTATGACATGTAACTATCATGGCATAATTTGAGACACAGGAGGAAGTATATCTGTCTTGTCCTTCGAAGTGTTTTTAAAAAAAAACCAACTTTTTTTCTTCTGTTTTTCCTAAGATACTAGACTTAACTAGTATTAATCTTAACTTTCTATATCAAATACACTAAAATAGCAAGTTCATTATTAAATAGAAAGTATATTGAAATAATACTGAGCTATAACTCCTTTTTTTCTCCAAGGAAATCAGAAAATAAAGTAATTATATTTTAAAAGAACAGCTCATTTGGAAACTTCCTTTTCTTTAGCATTCTGTAGCGTAGAATATAAATTGTAATTAAAATAGATATTTAAGAAGAAGTTACGAATGATCTCGTAAAAAACTTCACTGCTGTCCCAAGATGCGTAAGAAAATGTAAACCAGTGTAAACAAAACCCAGTGTTCTGAACTCTACCTTCTCCTTGGAGAAAATGAAGGTAAGGTCCAAAAATTCTGTGCAAATACGTAAATACTCCTTAGGCAAGTTTATATATACACAGACTCCAAAAAACAGGTTACTGACTAAAACAGAAGAGTGTATACAGCAAACATGCTTATGGTCAGACTGGAACCTTTGGGTAGTCAGGCCATTCTAAGTAAAGGCTGCAGTGCCTAAAATTAATAAAGCACGTGGAGGCTGGTTACTAAAGATACCCTAACATCACTGCATCTTGGTAAGGCACACTTTGCTATACACTACTGTTTATATATAAAGCTTATGCAGTAATCTTCTATCTGGAATACTTTATAAATTGTGACTATTTTTTGAAAGAGGAAAGAAAGAGAAAAGGAGAAGAAGACAGTTGAATTAGTGAGAAATCTTAGAATGTCCTACTCTGTTTATGCACAGGCTAAAAGATTTCAAGATTAGTGTCATAGTTTCAAATTAGAAATTACTTGCTTTGTGGATTGATTTAGGCTGAGAACCAAATGAATACAGATTTTACACAAATTGTGCTGTGTTGGAGAACATTTTAATTTTTGCTAATGAGAGACAAAAATTTTCAAGAGTAATCAGGTATGAATTAAATCCATGATTTAGTACTTGGAACACACTAAGCTGCCACAAGCAACTACTTAATGTCTAATTATTATTAATTCAGCAGAAGGAAGAGGTTTTTTCCCCCTTCCAATTAGTTATAAAATTCACATTAATCACTGTACTGAAATATAAAACCCTGTATCTGCCTATCAACAAAGAGGGCTTCCTGACATTAAAAATGTACTTAAATAATAGAAGAATCCTAAAGACTGTATCTAATTATAATGGGTTATTAGAACAAGGAAAAGAGAAATGACAGAATACTGAGATGATTTTCAACAAGCACAAACTTAAGACATATGGATGTTTGATACACATTTACAGGTACATTTAGAAACCTGCCATTAATATTTTCTATCAAAATAATTACTGCCTTTTACTTGTCAGGCATAATGAAGAAGAATGACAGGCACTGTAATACTTTCCAAGTGCCATGAGAAAACGAGATCGTAATGCCAGAAACACCTACAGATAAACCATAATTTGTGACGGAACTTACTTTCTGCTGTCTGCAGTATTATCTCATCAAGCTCTTTTTCAAGTTTTTCGTAAGTATCTAGTCTTGCTTGAAACTCAGAATTCTGTGTTTGAAGCTCAATAATGCGGGTTTCACTAGAAGACTGAAGACTATAAAATTCCTTTGTAAGCACCTGTGAGAATGAATAATGGAAAGGTCAGGGATTCACCATTACAGCTATTTTTGAAAGAGGCAAAATATAATACATGTAAAATGTGTATCAGTATGATATTAAATATCTGATGTAAGTTTTGCACTGCAAAGATTAAAATACTTTAAAAAGCAGTTATTCTTTCAATAATATTATCTTGCACAGATTAAACTCTCAGGTCTTAGGCCTATCTGCTGAGGCCTTAGTAATTCTAAGAACCTGTCTGAAAAAGCTACAAGAATTAAAAGGAAATTTAGGAAAAGCCAAGTGACAACTAAAAAAATTCACACACAGCAGTCAAAATAGCCTGAATGCAATATTTTTTGTTGCTTTAACTGGATTCCGATTTCAACCATCAATTTACGAAGATTCCTTTGCAGAATGCAAATATAAAAATTTGCCATTAAAGCTGTACCAGTCTTATTACTTACTTATTAATAAAAGGTAATATACCATCAACATTCTAGACTAATGTAAATACTTAATCTACTAAGCTTAAACAAAAAACTCTCATATTGAAAAGTAAAAGCTATAAAGGCCTGTATAATAATTTAAGTTTGATATAGTGCTTGATAATAGGAGACAACATTGACCAAATAAATACACACCAAACTGGAATAAGAAAATCCTGGTATGTAAAGTAGCAATCTACATATTTTGCAGAAAAAAATCCCACCAAAACTGGTAAAGTAATAACCAAGTGGTACTGCTGTTAAATTTCATACTAACTTCCTAAGTAAAAATCACAAACATTCAGAATGACAAGTGAATACAGATTTTGAGATACAGAAATACATGCAGTGTGCAGAGCAGTAATACCAGAGTCACTGTCGAAACCACGAAAGAATACACAATGCTTAGAGAAACAAGCCACTTGAATATAAAAAGTTTAGTCTAGTGTCACAGAAGAAAAAAATGTAAAGGTTAAAACTGGGCAACATATAAACCATGTGTTTCCTAGTTTAGCAAGAGAAACTACTCTATGCCCTAAATAAAAGCAAGAGTTAGCCCAGAAAGCTGTAGCTGACCCATAAGATACTAGTGCCTACACTATTAATAAAGATCGGTGTCCTGTAAGGGTAAGGAAAAAACCTTAGTACATTAATGCTATATATAAGAAAGAAAATTTAAAAACCCCAAGAACTGAGTCAAAAGGAACAAAAGTTAAAGCTTCAGACATCAGATATTTAAATTCTGCAAGAATATTTCTTAATGGAAAAGCACTTAAGTGCATATTTCTTAATGAAAGAATTTAAAAGTGTCTCTCTAAAGAGAAAAAGAAGTGCCAAAAGTGTTACTAGAATTGAATGCCAAATATTTGAGTTATTATCAGATCAAAAAATTTTCACAAAGAAAATGAAAATATAACTCAAACTGAACTACACTCTCCAAGTTTAGACATGTCTGTGCAATTAAAAATCTGTTTAGCAACCTCAAAAGTTTAGCAAAACTGGCACTCCCACTGCTTGTGACCACAACTAACCTCATCAGCCGAGATCTGAATGTCCCAATACGGACAAAACAAGAACTTACAGTCTATCTGAAATACTCTAATTCTGTTTCCACTCTATAGTTCCTTTTCACAAACAACTTAGGCAGGTTCAGCACTAGAAATGTGGGGACCTGAAGACTGGCATCCCTCCCCAAAAAACAAAGGCTGCTATAGATGTCACTTTCTCCTGTCCTGTCCAGTTTGTATCCTGACATTTGTTTGAAACATACACTGCCAATCTCATTTAAATCTCATGAACAGGACTCTGTGATAGGATTTTGGGACTAACTTTGGACAGGTGAAGAAATTTTCTTTTAAAGTAATATTTCTCTGTGGAATACTCATATTTCCAATACTAAAATATGTGAGCAGGGTATGATATGTACGTTTGAAAGATAATAAAATGGTTAAAGCCCACATAAACAGGTGCATTAGCTGCACGTGCTCAGGCTGTGTCCCTCAGCCAAGGGGGCTGCACCTCAAGGAAACTGTAATAAAGGACAAAAGTGCTGCATGGCAGTGAGGAGTGAGGGGAGAAAAGTGAGAGAGCGCCATGGTGCCGACACCGAGGCGAGAGAGAGGGAGGGGAGGAGGTGCTCCAGGTGTCAGAGCAGAGACCCCCTTGCTCCCCATGGTCAAGCAGGTTGCCTGCCTGCAGACCATGAAAGACCACACCAAAGCAGATGCCTACACTGCAGCCCATACAGGACCCCATGCTGGAGCAGGTGGACATCCCCAGAAGGCACTGCAACCTGTGGAGAGCCCAAATAGGAGATTTTCTCTTGAAGGAAGCAGCAGGCCGTGGAGGATCCACACTGGAGCAGGATAAAAAAGTGTGAGGAGAAAACACAATCACAGAGGAGCTGTAATGGACTGACTCAAACCCCTGTTCCCCATTCCTCCCTGCACTGCTCTGGAAGGGGGAGAGAGCCAGAAGAAGGAGGGAAGTTAAAATAAAAGAGAAAGAGGTGGGGAAAGATGTTTTACTTTTTGTCTTTGTTTCTCACCATCCAAACCTATGTGAATTGGTAATAAGTGAAATCAGTTTTCCCCAGGTCAAATCCGTTTTGCCCATGATGGTAATCGGCAAGTGATCTCCCTATCTTTATAGCAATCCCATGCTCTTTATAAGCTTATTTACCCCACCCCCATCCTCTTCAGGAGGAGGAATGAGTGACTGGGTCTGGCACCCCACCAAGGTACTAGGACTAGCAAGGTTAGGTCTTTTCAATGTTGTATACACCATGCTCCCCTTGACTTTTTTAGCTGTAAAAATGTATTCCAGAATTGTGTATCAATAAAAAGTATTTTACCATGTAACAATGCTATTACAGATCCTAGCTGCAAATAATGATACTGAATTCACCACACTTGTTCTGGTGAAACTGTCTTGTCTCCCTACAATTCTCACCCAGACTGACATAAGCAGCTCTGTGACACAAGCAGACAAATACAGCCCACAGGAGCAAGGTACTGTCTTTAACATCTTTCCATGAGAGATTGTTTTGCTTTTTCCTCTCCCCATAGCCTTGTGTTCCATTAAACTGATCAAACTTAGTAAGCTTTGTCATTTGATCCTGCTTCTGCAGAACTTGCTGGAGATACTAATTGGGTCATGCCATGTTGTTACTTTTTCCCCAAGCTTTTCCACTTTACTTTCTAATTGAAAACAACTATGTAATGCCCTGTAAAGTGCCTCTTCATATAACATACCTCCAGCTTTCTCTGGTATTTCTCACATTCCATTTGGCACTGCGAAAGATTCTTAGCTGTTTCTTGTTGCATGAGTTGAACATGTTCAGTTTCAAAGGACTTCAATTTACTTTGGTGAAGAAGTTCAGCTACTTTGCTTTCAGTGCCAAGCTGCATTTGTCTATATCTAAAAGAAAAATGAAAAAACAAGTGTTGATGATTCAAAAATAAGCAAAGTTAGAATATATCCTAGTTCTGTTCATTACAGGTATAAATTTCAAAAATTAATACAGTATTTTGAAGAGCTTAATAGGTATTAGTATGGTTATCTGTATAACTATTGTAACCTGTATTTGAAACATCATTAGGAAAATTCAATATTATAATGACAACACAACACAGTAGGTGGAAAACTCTGTCAATGGCTTTTCTAAATATGTTGTTAATGCAGAATCAAATGACAAGGACCTTAAAAGTATACCTTATTTTCCTTATTTTTAAAGTGATAGATCAATTTTCTTGGTACACAAATGTATGCACTGAAGTCTTTTCAGGGCAGAGACATTCATGAAATGTTGTCTCCCCGTTCACCACCAAGTGTTACATGTGATAGGGAGAACTGGTATTAGACAGCAGTGATACCAGTGGTGCATCCTTTGAGGTATCATGGGTATCAGCTACACTGCTTTTTTCCATACCCAAAGATGTGAAGAAAGTCAGACCACTATGGTATATTTACTTCCACAGTCACTCAGAATCACAGATCCTTCTCAAAAAAGCAGAAATGAACTCTAATTTTGAGAAAATCACTATAAGGTAATTTTAAGTGACAAATAATATTCCACTTAGAAGTGGCCTTCATCTATTTTTTTCATTCATTCTACTTACCAGGCAATCTCAAAAATGAGGTGTAAAGAAGTTTGCTGATGGAACACTATATTATTAGATACTTGAAAATTCAGGTACTATTAGTTGAAAATTCAAGTGATGTGAAGAACAGGAGAAAATCTAATGGATCTTAGCATTAAATAACATATGAAATTCAAAAGAAATATATGCAAAGTAAATCACAGGTTTTAAAAATGCTCCTGAGCATATACATAAAATGATGAACTCCTAGCTGACTGTTTTCATTCATAAGTGAGATCTTGGGATTTATTATACTTGACAAAACTATTAAAACTTTGCTTCAGTTTTAAATAATGGTCAAAACAAACATTTTGGAAATTACTGTGAAAGAAATAGGTAATAAAGAACTCACTGTGTCACTTTGCAATTCCATGTTGTTGCCTGCATTACTGAATGCTGACAATCATTCTAGTACCTCACCTCACAAGGAACAGAAGTGTAAGAGCATCAGAGAAGGGTAGGAATGATTACCTTTGACATCCAGCAACATCACACACTTACACAATTGCACTGGGTGGGATAAATCACTTATGCAAAGCTAGGACTCTACAGCTTTGAAAAGACATGGTGTAAGCAAAAGGAAGAAATAAGGGGCCTGTCACATCATGAGCTGCATGGAGAATGAAGATAGGAATCAACTGTATTTTCCAACAGACAAATGAGAAGTCATCTTATGATGCAGAATGAGAACAAACATAAATCGCTCTTCATACATGAAAACTGTGGAATTCCTTACCAAAAGATGCTGGGGATGCTAAAGATTAACACTTATCTGAGAGGATACTGAACAACTTGCAGCAGAGAAGTCCTTTGAGAACCATTAAGTGCAAGATGGTACTTCTGACACTGAAGCCACTTCACAACAAATTGCAGGATTGCCAGACGAACCTTTACTGTAACCCAGCATGGCTGTTGTGTTAGCTGGTATCTGTCAAATAACAGTTGCAACACAATTCCATCCTACTTAGCACCTAAACTAAAGAAGATGGTGGGATGGAGAGTGTTTAACAAAAACAAAGGGATTACTTCAAATATTTTCCCTGAGGATTTCAGATTTAGGAATGTTTCTAAAGCACAAAGAGGAAGCAATTTTCACTGGAATTAATTTGAACAGAACAAACAGGTGTCATTATGATGCCCCTGATAATCAGTGCAGACATCCATGTTTGTGTAAGTAGTCCAATGCATGAATAAGATTGTTTTCTCACTGGCTGCATGAGCAGAAATTGGAAGTTCTGCTTACTGAGCTCATGAAAAGTTTTTCTTTTAAAAACAGTTTTCTTTTTTCAGTAGTAGGACATTTGTTCTCAAACAGAGTTACTGCACTCAAGCTGCTAAATGCCAGTTACCTATCAACTACTCCAGTCATTTTTGCTTAGGGATGATTTTCAAGTGCTGATACTTTTAAGTATTTAATCACTGTTTGCTGACTGTATGTTCCTGTTTTCGTTTTACCACAGAAAAAAAATTTCAGCACTCTAGAATTCTCCACACTTTGTACATGATCGGCTTTGTACATGACTCCAAATCTGTTCTGGTATACACACATTGTTTACAATTCTGGGAAGAATGCTTTGTTCCAAAATGAGTTAAGTCTTCATGAAGATAAATCAGCCAGAGATGCGATGAAACACACAAATTTAATTTAATTATTAGTTATATTTATTGACTCTCAACAACAAATTCGCACCTTCTACCTCAACACAAACAAACGGCAGTGCCTTCCTGTACGCAGCCTCAGACCTTCAACCACTCTGAGCCTCAATGATCTGTACTGTACTGAGCTTACATGCTGGAAACACGCATGAACAGAGGCAATCCATACTTCTCTGTACCTACTCCCCACACTTAGTGAAGTCTGTAGTTCTCTGATGATTCTGCTCAATCAACTGGGTCCTTCCAGAGCATGCTTCTCAAACCAGTCATGAGCAGTAACTTCAGAAAGAAATCTTATACTTTGTTTTGGAAATTTGAAGTGGCTTACATGAGTGTGATCTGTTTTGCACTGGCAAGGTTATGAGGGGTCAGTTTTCTTTTAACCTTACTACACTGTTGATCTCACTAGTAACTTCTATCCCATAGCACCATTCAGAGTTTCTTTATCATATTTGCTTTTACTTGGCCAGATAGTATCTCTGCTTTCTCGGCTACTATTTCAGCACAAGTCTGTGTGCAGGTGTGTACAGAGTCATGTAACACAATGTGCTGAAATACATTCTTTTATCTGCCTAGATGGTCTCTAAGGGAAAACAAAAGAAAACAAAACCACCCTACACTTTAATACTACTATTATGGAAAAAAAAACCCAGTGGAATGTGGGTCTGCAGGATTTTTCTCCATCGAGAAATTTTAGCGAACTTGATATAATGAAAGAGTAGAGTTTTTAGGCTCACAGAAGAATGAGGGTTGGGAATGAAAGGGAAACTACAGATTGAGCCAACGAAAAAAATCCGACATGTAAGAATCTTCTAGAATGACATCTCAATTCCTTTATGTCTCTGTGCCATTAGGCTGACCGGTCAATGATGCCTGAAGTTTGCTAAAGCAGTGACACAATGGTTATCCAAAAAATTATTTCTAGAGTAAAGGAGAAGAGGGAATACTCAGAGAGGGACTTGAACTCTCTTTTGTAAGGTTTGAAAGATTTTTCGATCAGAGGAGCTTGTTTTTCAAGTAGTTGATAATCATAAAATAACTTGTCAAAATACGCATACAGTGAGAGCAAACAGGAAGATTTAATGGCAAAATCATATAGTCTGGATATTGAAGAAAATATGGCAACCAACTGGTTTTTTGAATGGAGGAACCATAAACTGCCCATCTACAAAACTTGAGATGTACAGCAGTATTGCTTAAAAAGGTAATTGAACAATGAAATACATTAGAAGACAATAAATTTGTAAAATTAACCTTTCAGTAAGTGGCAAATCCTAGTATTAAACCTGTTAATAAGAAAGAATGCCAAGCAAGTAAATAAAAATAATGTATCTTCCAAAGAAAGTCCTACCAAAATTATACAAAATGCAAACCCTTTCTAATTTTGTAAACCTGATTATACCAACCTAAAGCTTTGTGGGATATATTTTAGAAATTATTTTCAAGTTTAAAAATGGAAAAAAACCCCTGTAAGTTGTGAAATCATCCTGAGTCCACAGTTGGGTCAATTCCAAATCTACAATCTTTAAAGCAATTAGAATATACTCTTATATTTGTACAAATGTCTGTGCTTTGGTTCAGTGCCAAATTTGCGAAGAAACCTAAATGCTACAGACATTTCCTCCCTAACCTGTCCTCTTGCAAACCTCCTACTTCCAGCCTCAACATGTCCTCTAATGTTCCTGCCCTTTTCCCTCTCTGTCCCAACACCAGCCCAGACGTCTCTTGAATTCCAATTCTATTTTCATTCTTTATTTCCAGGGCATCTGTTTTTCTTCTCACCTATGTTCATAGCCTATTCAGCTTCCATTCCTGTCTTAAAGCCCTACTCTCCGAATTCTGGATTTCTCTCTACTCCTCTATCATCCTCGTAGTTTGGCATCCTTCCTCAAATCCTACCCACACCTCTTGCAATTTGAGGTTCAAACCCCAGTTTAACTTTCTCACCTTCTGCAACTGAGTCTGCCTGTTAAGGCTTCCTCACTTCCAAAGAGCTCCAAGCTAAGCATAAAAGTACACAACTGAATTTTCCTTACTCTCCTTCTTGCCAGCTGGAGTCACAGAAGGAATAACAGTGGTCTAGATAGGCCTCAATTAAATTCAGTCATGCCATAGACTGCACAAACCACGTCCACACATGCAGCAAACTGCCAGGCTCCAGTTCAAACAGGTACTCAAAGGATCTTGTTTCCACTGGTTCTCTTTTTGATCCTTGGTACTAAAAACTGGTTGGCTTATTTCTGAGCAATCAAAAATTTCCCATGAATCGTGTTCACATGCTACTCACTAAATAACTAAAAATGTAGGAACTCAGATCCTTAGCTTGAAAATGCTTTCATTTTTCAGCTTTTGAAGCACTCAGATTAAGTCTGATTAGTCATGTATCTGGCTGGTTTCACAAAATGAAAGTCTGTTTTAATATTTACTAGAAAATGCGTGAGAAACATCATTCATTTAAAAATACATATTTTATGAAATTTCTACACCAACTTTATATGCATTTTCAGTTTATTGTAGTATTTATTACTTCATTCATGTCTATCAAATATATTAAATTATTTCTAATCTGGTCAAAAATAACAATGCATTTCATAACAACAACTTTAAATACCTCCAACAAGAACAACAAAAAAGCTCTGAGTATAATGATTAAACAGAAGATGAAGCACATCATCTACAAATTGTTTATGCAATGAAAAATTGGTTGAAATAATTCTCACTTAAGATTTATTCTTCCCAAACAACATGCTGAGATTTTTTTTCAGCACAATAGTCCTGGTTCAGGTTGTAATTTAAAAAAAAATCCAGAAACATATAGCTTAGATGCTAAAGGGTAAACTTGATTTAACATTCAAGTTCTTGCCAGATGTTACATTTGCTTCGTATCAAGTAATTAAACATACAGTACTTTTGCATGTGGTTCAGTAAAATCTGAGAAAGCTTAGAAGCTTTGTTTAAAGCTGCTTGCTTCAAAGCAGATTTTTGTGTTTTGCAGCATTCTAAGCATTTATTTTGTATTGGCCTCTGATCCTCATTCTGTCGAAAAAACTTCCACATACTATTTTGCAGTTTATAGGAACTGCTAGTTCCAAACATCCACACTCTGCAAGATAAACAGTTGGTTTACACTCCTTGTAGCTTCAGGACACCTAAACCCAAAATCACTTATGCAATAAATAGGAGTTCTTCAAAATGTAGGACCCACGTATTCTTTCTACCCTAACTAGACTAATGCCCAGTGTACACTAGACTACAAGAATGAACAACATGAAAGATGTATCTGCCTTAAATGTATCTGCTGAATCATGCTGACTGACAGGGACAGAAATCCATCTTTGCTTCTTTGTTTCTGGACTATGCAATTGTGCTTCCTTTAATCTGACTCTGACTCTGTGAAACCTAAGATTCTCTCCTGCACCAAGACACTGCTTCAAGACTACTGGGTAGAGACTGCTTCTGCCAAGCCTGTCTTGGGAGTCATACTTCAGTCATGACAATTTCCTAATAAAACTTCACCAGGGAGTTTTCTCTCAATCCTGGAGCTCTGATGGGCATCAAATCTAGCCTTTTACTTACTTAAAGTGCATTCTTTATTTTGGGCAACTGTAAAATAAGAAGGGCAACTCCTGTCATGCCTGTTGACAAAAAATGAAGCAGGGTGTGATTGCTACTCTGCAGTAGCTCAGTGCTGCCGATGCACGCTTAGTTTGCTCACTTACCTACACTGTTATTACTTGGTTTAAGTAATCAGTATATTTATTGACTCTTTTGTTATTTGTTTCAATGAAATAAACACAAAAGATGTTCAAATAACCTAACTGAACTTTACCAGTATACAGACATTTGTTAAGGATGTGACAGCACCCTTAACAAAAAGAAAGGACCTAAAGAAACGAGTAAGCATGTAATAAAGGATGTGATATAATTTCAACATTTCTTCCTCAAAACCTGTTTTTTAGATACATAAATAGGAGAACAGAGTCACCTCGGTAATTTTTAGGAGTCTAATGGTAGTTGCTTTTCTCTTTGCCTATACAAATTAGTCAAGATGTATAACCTTGAGTTCTCGTTTATGTTTCTGGTGATGATAAATTTTTCTAAATCTATAAAAAATATAGAAGAATGAAACACATGGCTGGTCTGAGAATACCTACCAGATCAGGTATTTTAAGAGGTGTAGGCACAGAGATATCTAGTTTGTGAATCCAAAAATGGAAATTACCACCTCACAAGATCTCTTGAATGAAGCCTCAAAATATGCCCAAAGAAAGATTAAAGATTCCTCTTTTTCAAACAGAAAGGCTATGAAATGAGTTCTCTGAAGCCTAGTGAAGAGATATCAACGGAAATAGCTACATAAAAGTCTCCTAAGTCCAGGACAACAGTCTACAAGGGAAACATAGCCAAGCTAAAGGGTGCAGCCATCAGCACCTCAAGCCAAAATAAGTCAGAAGCCAAACAGTTCTATTGTTTCTGGCACAGCCTCAATACACTGCACAAAGTAATCTTTTGCATCTGTGTGCACTAGCACATGAAGTGACAAAAGTCGCCGATCTTGGAAGTATGAGAAACATGCTGAACTAAAGTGGATCATACATTTGGACGAACAGAAGAATAAGCACGATTAAATTTCTCATTGCCTAATCAACATCTTTGCTCAAACAAATAAATACTCTATTAAAAAAAAAAACACTTTGAAGTGACAGATTGAAAAGGATCCTTGCAATGCAATATGATTTGGTCTATTGTACATAATTTAATCCAACAGCAAAGAACCCAAAGTACATTTATTAAAACCTCATTAAATCTTTAGCCATATTTTCTATGTATACTTTTCTCTCTTTGATTTCTCATGGCATGCCAAACCATTAACGTTATTAAACCAATATTTTCATTTCATGGTTTACTTCATTCCTTGCAAAAAATGCCATGCTAACAAAGCTGAATTTTGTACTACATCATCAAACAAGGAATAGTACAGAGACTTATCCCCCAATAATGTATATTGATTAATGACGAAATAAGTAATTGGAATTGTAACTCTGAGAGGTTTTGATATGAGAAATATAAAACAGATCTGAATGAAGAAAAGCCCAGCAACTTCCCTGATATTAAACATTAAAAAATGAAAGCATGAACTTTTAGTATTTCTCTACACTAAGCTTCAAATTTGTAGCATACACTTGGAATTGTCTGGCTTGATAATTTTTTTCTGTTCATTAATAATTTTTTCAAGCTACTGTACAATTTTGATAACAATTCCACAATTTACCTCCTTAAACCAAGTATTAGCTTTTCCAGAGATATTATTACTTTATTAAAATATTCTCTAATAGTAATAGTACTTGTGTTTCTGGAAATTAATTGTAATAAATTGCTATTGTAGCAGACGAAACATATCTGGACAGATCTGATCTTGGAAGCTATAGAAATTATTCATTACATTATCACTACTGCTCTACAAACATTACAAACATTGTTTTTCAGTGCTCAAGCAAATTAAGAGATTGGAGTCAACAGTTACACAAAGACTCTGAAATTGTTGTTTCAACTGTTTTTTCCTCTTGGATAAAATATACAAATATTTGTCTCCTAAAACTCTCCCCTCTCACTAGTCAGAGAGGTTATATTTAATCAAATATTCAGCTAAATCAATATAAATATTTTCAGGTATTTCTTGTGATACCGCATAGAGTGATTATTACTTCCTAACCTAAATAGCATTCATTGTTTGTGGATGTATATGCTCCTGTTCCTCTGATTTAATAGAAAATTCATTAAGTTGCTTTTAGATGTAAATATATACTTAACAAAAGATAATTACTGTATGATTTTTAATTCCAATAATGCAAAGAGGGAAAAAGTCAATATGAAATGATTGACAGACCAGCAGTTCCATAAATGACAAGAGGAGTAACTAAATGTCTATCTCTTTTTACCAAATAAAATCTAAAGGGCATTACAACTACAGAAAACTACAAGAGGAAGAAAAATGTTTGGAATGCCATATGCCTCCTTAAAAGGGTCAGAAATAAACATACAAACATTTAAGTTCTTAATTCCGTAAATGTAACTTTTATAAAATCAGTAATACAAAAACTAAAATTCTGTTTTATATGGTGATAAAGAAATAGATGAACACCAAGGAAAAAATAAGAAAAGGAAGGGTTATCACTGAAGCTTCCTGGAAAAAGACAGGGAGAGAAATGAGAAGGTAGGGACAAATCTTTTGAGATAGGGCTAACTGGGAGACCATCAGACAAAGCTGGTAACTGCAATGCTTCCAGAGACTGCTTACTCCCCCTCCATTTTCCCCACTAAGAGTCTGGTAGAATAGGTCAGAAGGTTAGGGTTCAAACTGCCATAATTTAGCAAATGATTGGTATGTCCTTTATATCACACATAACAGGTTTGATTTCCCGATAAGCAGAGTTCAAGGTACAGGCATACCTTGTTATCTTTCAAGGACATGTTCCTAAAAGTGCTACAGTTAGCAATGAGGGACAGCAAACTACCTTTTCCCCTAATAATTAATGTAATGGATGCTCTTAGTGTTTGCAATGACTTATGAGAGGCCAGCACATTGCTGCATAATACTCCATTTATTCTCCAGTGAAATTATGCCTTAAAAATAAGATCTCAATGATACAAATGCAAACCAATTATTAAATAATTGAGGTTGGATGAGATTTCAGGGGGTATCTAGTCCAACATCCTGCTCAGAGCCAGGTCACCTATGAAATCAGACCAGGTTTCTCAAAGTTTTAGCCACTTGGGTCTTGAAAACTCAAGGATGGAGACTGGTCAGAGTAATGCTTGTAGTGAAAAAGATTTTCTTTATACCAAGTCAGAATCTTCAGTTTCAACTAACACTCTCTCATCCCCCTTCCAGGCCCTTCTGTGAAAGGCCTGGCTCCATCTTTCCAGTGACCTGTCCAGAGGCATGGCGGATACTACTGTTAGGAGCCCCAGAGGCCAGGCTGAACAATGCCACCACCCCAGCCCCTCCTCCTGGGGCAAGTGCTCCAGCCCTGACCATTCTGGTGGCTCTCCTCTACATTCACTGCAGTTTATCATTATGTTGCTTGTACTGGATTTGTCCATTTGGACATTTCTTGATGTCTTGACTATTCTCCTGATAATACACCCCAGGATTTTGTAAGAGTACACTATTGGCTAATACTGAGCTTGCTGTTCAGGAAAAACATGCATTCCCTTCAAAGACAAGAAGAATGATCTCACACAAGATAATCTGCATTTCCTTATTAGCAATTGAATGCTACATAAAAACTATTAATATATTAAAATTCACATACCAAAGACTGCTATAAATGTACTTCCAGCAGTTGTTTGAAACTAGGTATGATACTAGAAAAATACATGGCTTTCCATCTGTTTTTCAGAACTTAAAGGAACTTCTATTAAGCTGCTTGCAGGCCATCAGGCATGCTTCAGTGCAACTGGGCAGCTCAGGGGAGCTTTTGTTAGAAGAGCAAAGGATAGAAAGACACAATAATGGCAACAGCAGAGGTGGTCATCAAAGAATACTAAAATGACTGACAGACAAGCAATGGGTAGGGGAGCACAAGTGGATCTGTCTTCTTTCAAATCTAAGATATGTAAAATGTCCTTTCCTAAACAGTGACAGTAATTAGAACCACATTACCATTAACAGGAAAACAAAGCAGACAGTGTGAAGACCTCTCTTCATAAACATGACTTAAAAACCAAAAAAGCTCATCAACTGCATTTCAGCTCTAGAGACAACTATCAATAACAAAGTGTTGTATACTAGCTGTTTTATTAAAAGTCCTAAAGTATAGATATCTCTGTGTGTCATTATCCAGAAATGAAACATATATTGGTTCTAAAAAATATTTTCCTGAACTGTACACGTCTTTCAAATCAAGCAGAGAATCTCTGTAAGAACAATAAACACACAGACAATGATATCAATAGCACAAGAGAATATGGAAGATACTTTTACAGCCCAAAACAAAAGCAACAAGCTATAGTCACATTATCCTTGCTTATAAAAGCTTGGAGTCATAAATTAATCCTGAACAGATACATCACCAAGCATCTTATGACACTAATGAAACAATCTCATTTCTCTTCATCTGCAAACAAGAAAAAGGTCAAGTGAATCTAAGCTTTCTATAAAGCAGCCTATCCCAATAAATTCTTCAGTTATCAAATTATCCTATATTACCTGCTGAGGCATGTGAAAAATGAAAATACTTTAAAAATGCAGTAACTATTGTGAAAAATAATCAGTTAACTCCAAGCTGTCTCCATTCTTGAGCATATTTGCTTTCACAACATACTTTTCTGTATTTTATCAGTCATCTGACAAGTTTAACAAAATTTTTACAGACAGACACAACTTTGCCTTTACAACTGAAGTTATTAATTTTAGAAAAGCAGTATTGTGAAAAGCAGTTGGAAATAAAGAACACAAAATCTAGGTTTGAAAAGAAGAAAAGGAAGTCAGGATTCATTAATTATTGGGATACTAACAGGTTTTGCAATACAAGTTTCATGCATACATTCTAAGAAGAGTCTTACATGTGATAGAACCATCACTTTTCTCCTGAGGCACCACTGCAAAAAGCACTGAAATTCATTTATTTTAGTGCATATCATTCTCAGACTAATTAAATTTGCTGTTTCTCTGCTTCCTCTAATTATGTCCAGCTCTCTTCTCTCTTCCTACATACCTTTGTCTTAATTTTTCTATTTTCTTCCCATCTGCTCTGTTCTCTCTCACCATTTCAACAACTCCTTCTTTAGCTGAACTATCACAATTCCTGCAATAACCACACCTAAGAAGTATAATTTTCTTTCTTCTTGTAGAGGACTTGGAAACAAATGTTTGTTCTTTTGGGTCTTCTCCCCTAATGGGACTTGTGGACAAGATACTCCTGATCTCCGAAAATTCCCTGTCCCAACTGAGTAGCGTACCAAAGCAAGCATCTTCTTCTTGTGGAAGAAAGAGAAAACTCCTACTACTCTGTGTGTCCAGTGTTTCTAACATTTCATCCCTGTCATCATCCATTCTTTCTAGGAGCCCTAGAATGTGGCTCTGTCTATCATGCTACTAAGGAAGCAACTGCAGATGCAATTCTTGTACCCACTGAAGAGCAAATGGAAAGTTTCTTCTGACATCTCATATTGTTAATATTAACTCCTTCGATAAAGGAACCCATTCACTGAACAGTATGTTAAAACACGGCTTTAACTCTTTGTATTCTTATGGTTTACAAGACTTCCACTGAATGGAGACCTAAATACTGATAGAAAAAGTTAATTTCCCTTTAAAATGGGAAGAATGAACTGTTGCACTTCAGTCTGGCCATGCTATTTACCAGTTCTGTATTAATATATTTTAGTCATGACTGAAAAGTAGTCTAGTTACCACTGCACTTCAGTTAACCTTATTTTCTGTGATGTGCAATTCTTTTGCCTTGTTTATTACGATAAGGTTTCAGTAGGAAAAGGTGTTTAATATTTTTCCGAAGTAATTTAAACTCTAGTCCACTTTGAGCTCCATTCTTAGCATTCCATTCTTCTACTGTTAGTCTGAACCAGGTTAGAACCAGACTTTAGGCTTAATCTGAAACCCCTTAATAGGGTAATACCTCAATTTGCCTTAATTCAGAATGGAGTCAGTCTTTCAGAAAACAAGAAAATCTGTGCACTGTCAGCTGTTCTTGGAGATGCAGTGTTTATAGGTACATGACACTAAAGCATGTTTATCTTAGCAATACTGATGGGATACACAGTCTAATACTTTTAACTGCTGTTATATAAATGGGGTGGAGTTTGGCCCATATTTTCACATCTTTGCCATCTCAGAATTCCTGGTAACCATAAACAGACATTCAAAGGCAAGCAATAAACAGTGTACACTGCACATGTGCATATAGAAATCTTACTTTAAAGAACAGTTACAGGTAAATTGCTTCAGGACATCCAGAGTGTTAGTTACTCCAAGATGTATTCCCCACAAAAACACCATGAGTATAGGCTAGGAATCTTCAATAAAAACTGCAGAATTAGCATCCTGAAAGCAACATAAAGCACAAGGGTTTAATGAGTTGCAGCTTGTGATTTGCAGTGCAAATCTCAGGGGTGAACTTGTGCTGAGAACCATCACAGTGACACAGGCTCTACTACATTATGATTACAAGTATTAGAGATTTTTCATGGCTCTTGAGGCACTGAGGTTCCCTAGGATCACTCTGCCACATGCTAAAAAAGTATTTAAAGGTTTGAAATCTATTAATATCAAATGAAAGCACATCAGCTATAAAAGCAGAGCAGAACTTCCCTGCAGAAGAATACAGGGAAAAGAATTCTTCTTGCTGCCTGACAGAGTTAAAGGGCCAAACATTTCAAACTGCAATATGTAATGAAGCAGTAGCCACATTACCTCAAAAAGGTCAGTGACCTAACCATAAAGTAAGTCAAGAATCTGATTGACTCAGACACACACACATATTGAAAAATACTTCCTCATATCAGACTATCCAGTGACTGTGCTGAGTAGGAAAACTGTCAATCCAGCAGTACTGCTGATAGGGAGAACACTACTAAGAACTTTATTAGTTATATTTCCATCTACTGAATCCTCATCGTTACAGGATGTTGGGGATTTACTGTACAGATGATTCTGCTCGGCAAAAGCAACATAAAAAAACACTCTGCAACTTTCCCAGCTAGAAAGTTAAAAAAACCTTCTCAAATTCATCTCTGATTCATTCAAATTTGAAGAGATTTACACTTACTTCCTCTTGGTGTCTAATCTTGTGTTATCTCCAAGTACTTTGAAAATAGATCTTAAATCATCACTCTTCACTTTAGTTATTTTTCAACTGGGAACAAGCCATCCTATTTACTAATTCACTCAACACTCCTATCAGATGACGAACCAATTCAATTTGATCAGTTATTCCTAAGTGAGGAGATCTCATTTTGCCTATTTTTAGTAAATGATATGAGAAAAGTGTCACCCCATCATTATTCATATAATGATTCTGAACTTACAGGCAGAGGACAGAATACTTATTCTTAAGTTCCACGGATATGGAAGTGTAAACTGTCCTCCAGAGAGAAGCTTAAGCCTTACATCAGCAGATTACTGGAATTAAGTCCTTAGACGAGGTAAAAGGTCTCTGTCATGGGAGTGAAGGTTTTAAGGAAGTTAAGATCGAAAACACTTTTACTCAAAATAGGACCTCCACCCAAGCTTCCTGTTTTTGTCAAGGAATTCACAGGCTCTTTCAGATGGGAGTCTTTCTGGAATTTTTAATAACAGCTTTTCTTGTCAATGTTTTGGACCTTGCATAAAATGTTCTTCTTTAAAGCAGAGTAAACAAAAGACATTAGTGTCGAATTTGAGAATTACCATCAGTGAGAAAGCTACCAGTGGAGGTGATACCCTGGAGAAGTGAAGATAAAGCAGAAATCACAGTATAGTTCTGGACCTTGTGCTCTATTCTCTGCTTTGTGTTGAAAAAGACTAAGTATGATAATGCAGGACTGTGGATTGTAGGTGACATGCATGAATATTCACAAAGAAGGGAAACTGTCATTAGACTTGAGCATATGAATGTTCAGATGTGGAGACAAATACCTAAGGGAATACGTATTTCATTAAAAAGATGTTACTTCTAGATGAATAGTGCTAAGATTTGAAATTCAGTTCACCACGGCAGGTTTTCTAACAGATGTCTGGGCTTTCAACAATGAAGGGCATTTTCCAAGACTCCACTCAATACGTACAGCAGGGAGAACAGTAAATTAGTCTTCACTTAGCTTTGTGATGAAGTTAATAACAGTGTATGTGCACACTAGTATAAAGCTAGATCAGCTTCCTTAAAAAATACAATAAACTCTATACACAGTCTTAGATACAGCCAAAAGTAACCACAGAGATTAGCTTGTTTGACCCACACAAAGTGAACGACTTTCCTGAATTCTTGTTTGAATTCAAGTATGTTGGTAAGAGCAAAAAGTATCTGCTTGGAGAGAAACAGTATTTTAGATACATGTCAGATTCTAACCGGGGATCATTCTGATGTGGCCTGTGGCTTACACTGTTTAAACAATTTTCTTTGAACTTTCAAGGGACATTCTCCCTTTCAGAATAATAAAAAATATCAAGCTAATTCAAGTCTGCCTGTAACATCAACACTGGGAAGATCCAGAATATTCAGCATTTTACTCCATCTTAAAATTGCTTCTTCAAAATAGAAGAAAATGTTTTTTATGAATCTCTGTTCCTTAGCCACAGAACATAACACAACTCAACAGAACTTGTTTGTTTACATAAAATATAAACTCTTTCTGAAAGCAAATGAAGTATTGGTTATTTGCCACTTACCATGACACACATCATTATAAACTAATGAAAGAATAAAACTTTTTACAACTGCACATATCTTTCCCACCTATTATAGGTATTTTTTTTTCTTGGTCAGTGACAAGAAATAGCTTTTCTAAGTTTCCATGCTGGACAGTAAAGAATTACTCATAGGTTTGTGAAGTTAATTACTTTGACAGAATTCAGAAGTTATTACTTCTATGCCATTGTTAAGGGCTTTAAAAAATTCAGAACAATTATTTTTCTTATTTAGGTAAAGTCATACACACTTTTAGCATTGTAGGAAGCAAAACTGTCACTACACAAGTGCAATAGTGTGTGCCAGGATTTTAGTCCATTAAGAGCTACACTGTTGTACCTGTGCCATTACCACTCTTGTGTTTCTAAAACTGTGGCATCATTGTATAGAATGCTATATAATTCAGTACTTCTGTTTTATTGACACTTTTCTGTTACTTTCCAAATTTCCATTTACTCTATTATCTTATATTCTTGCTGAACATGACAACCAATCTCTCATGTGAATTATTCTCTGTAGCACATGGAATGAATTTAAAGACTCTGGCTGATCATGTCAACATTAAAATAGGACAAATATGTTGCTTTGGCACAGTGAAGTCAAATACAGGCCACAAAAGTTTGGATCATGCACAGACAACTCCCCTCTTCACCATTCCTTGGTATGCTATCATTTACACACACTCTACAACCTAAAAATACAAACAATAAAAAAAATTCTTGCAAATATATTTACTTAAAATGAGAAACACAACAATTAGGCACATGAGAAATTATTAAAGGCAGAGAACAAAACTATTTTGTTCATTCAGATATTGCAGATTTACTGAATACGAACATAATCCTTGACAGTTTGTACAACCAACATCCACAATGCAAGTACCTTTAACTCCAGTTTAGTTTAAGGCATCTTAAATTATTTTTTTTTCACTTTGGCCTAAGATAACTACTGTTTGAGTGTTTCCCTAAAACACTACATTTCTCAGCTGTAACAGCATCTGTCATTCTTGGCGTGGAAGCAAGCTCTTGTATGAATGTGAGCAATCTTTTTTTGCTTCTTTAGAAATGCAGGGTATGTTCAACAACTGTACTATGGATCTATTGGAATCTAAAGCATGTGTTTAAAGTAATTCAATGCATCTCTCAGATCATGATCAAATACAGCATGTACTATGATTAATAAAATAAACAGCAGACTGAAGTATTTGTACTCTTACAAAGACATAAAATAGGACCATAAACTTTGTGGATAGGTAAGTAATTAAAATATACACTAGAAGGAGAATTATAACTTGCATATTCACTTATTTTTATGTATTTAATACAGAAAAGTTTATTGCTTCTGCAAATATTTTGGTCAGACTTTATACTTTAAATTGCAACAACAAAAGCCACAATACTTAGTGCTTCGGTATTATTCTTCTACAAATTTCCATTTCTACAACTCTAGTGGCATTTACAGTTCTCATTTTGCATTTCTCACTGACTTCAAATCAGTTTATGCAGCTTCAAAAAAAAAGAAATGAACAGCTTGGGACTGTTCAAAAGAATACTAAACAACAAAATAAAGTTAAAAAAAAGAAAAAAAGGAAGAAGAGAGACCATTTGACATTGAAGTGACTCAAGAAGAGAAAAGAAACCTTTCTACAGTACTATTTAAAATATGTTTCTTTCACTCTTTGTGGTCAAGAGTTTCGCTATGGAGTTTCAATAGCAAAATTTTCTATGTGTGCCAAATAGACTGCGTTTAAAAATATCTTTTTTTTCAAGTTTTTTTCAAAGTATTTTTACTTATATAAGTATTATTAGTTCTCAAAGTATTATCATTATTAGAATACAATTCCTGAAATTGTAATTTGAAAAAAAATTACAAAAATGGCAAAAGGAAGAGGGCTTGAGCACAGTTCAGTTGGTAGGGATAGAACTCGCATTTTTGTGAAGACCTAGAAAACTCTTTATAAGCATCAGTGTTGTATTGGCAAAATCTGTTCTTTCATTTGGAACAAACATTCCAGTAACCTTCTTATTTCCTTATTTTAGGAGATTCTCCTTCATTATATTCCCTCCACAAACTGATACACAAACTTATTTTTAATTTTGGAAAATATGGTTCTATTTTCAAACAAATTCAGTTTAGAAGATTGTTTTTAAATGATTCATTTCCTATTTTAGCATTAAAATGAGAGTAACAGAAAATGACTACTTTCTAACCATATTTAAGATCATTGAATCGATATGAAATGTGCACGCATGCAAGATCAACAAAGAATCTCTTTTCAGTGATTGCACATTTACAAATATAAAGTTATCTAACTGTCATTTCGTAGGAATGTACTTGTATGCAAGTAAATGCTCTGAGAGTTTGCATTATGAATCATGCACTATAGTTTGTACTGCTGGCATCTTGGCATCAATTTGAATATACAAGGATTTATTTTGTAGGGTGGTAACTGGAGTAGGAACGCCAATGCAAGTAAGCATGAAAGCTGTTTGAACTGTAAACATTATGGAAAAATAACAAGTACTAATGTGTCGAGAGAATTTCAGTATTTAAGTGATGCTTAAGCACGTCTATACACTTCACATATGAGCTATAACACATACTTAAAGTGCAGCAGGCAAGTGAAAGCTAAGTATGATGCTTGAACTGTAGCATACTTTATACTATTCTCTTCCTTAAACCCAGAGTGTAGTAAAAAAGTATTCTTACCGATCAAATATTTTTTGTTTAACAGGACACAAAAAGATAGTCCATATGACTAGTAATCAGTGAAACAAATGTGACTCAGATCTACGTATTTCGAAAAGACCAAAAAAGGAATATTACTTAACATTTCCGTAACATTTTAATCTGGTAGCTGCTAAATAAAGTGTACAGAAAAGTTAAAACTTAGGCAAGTAAAAACATTACAGAGAAATCAGTGTAATTTGTTTTATGATTTTTCATAACTAATATAGGGAAAAAAAATGCCCTGACAGGTTCGTATGCTTAAACTGTTAAATGATAAGAACAAAGAAACAACTTGCAAGTATTTGCACTTTTCACGAATGTTATTTTCCCCCTGCAACTCAGTAACGCAAGTTCAAATTCATTAGCATCATACACCAGAGCTAAAATTACAGCTTTTGAAACCTACTTCCTTTCCTTTTTTACCAATTCAATTTTTGTATCTTATTGACACAACACTGAATAGCTGAAAATCTGAAATGGAGATTAAAAACATATTTCAGGAATGATAATAATTCAGACATTTGCAGCTCCTTTGTAAGTGTACTCAGCACAGGCTCATTTGGGTGAGTTGTATCTCATGTTGAGTATTTGGAGCAAAAATGACTGCACATCTTCTAGTGATGTGCTTCTCTGAAATGACGGAGAGTGTGACTCTCACAGAACAATAATAAGGCAGCACAATCACAAAACTAGTAAGAATGCATATATAGATGGAAGACTTAGAGCAGGGCTAGGAAACTCAAGGTGATGGTTCAATTCATCCAGGCTCCTGCAACACAGAGCAGACTGAGGAGAAGGATCTAGATTTGTTACATGAGATTAGGATAACTAAACTGCTAACATGACCCAGTTATGCAGAAGACACAAAGTTCCAGGAATCACTAAGGTACATCTAGTGGAAATTATGGTATCATCCGAGATAGAGCAGAAAATCATCTGAAACATTCAGAATTCCAGTTATCTGTGTTACAGTGAGGTCAAGATAAAAGAAATGGTACTCAGATGTCCAAGAGAACAAGGAATCTATCCCATGAGAAGTCAAATAAGCTACAATCTAGAAAAACAAAGTCTGACTAAGACTTTAAGAGGCCAAAACAATAGATAAATTTGACTAATGCTATCATCATAAAGCTGTGATATAAACCAGGAGAAAATAATCTTGAAACAGAAATTAAAGCCCCATCTGAACATAACAACTAGAATGTCTTCCACTAGGAATAGTACAGTTCAGAGTTTAATTTCTGAAAAGATGGTTACATGAAATGACAAAATAATCAATGATCCAATAGTCTTACTCTAAAAATGATGTTTATAAACCTTATAGGTAAGTACTATATTGCCAATATCCACATTCGTAAGGTTTTCGGTTTTTTCTTCATTTCATAATGGGAAAAAAGTACAAAAAAGACAATTGCATAGCTAAAAGATTCTGAAAGTTATATTTTAATTGCATTTTTATAATTTTTTGAGAATTTGTTTAATTGACTTTCACAAAAAAAAAACCCCAAATCTGTTTATTTTTCCTCTTTTGTGGCATTTTGCTAAACTCATGCATCACGTATATCAAGACTCGTTGCCAATAGTTCTGGACAAACTGACATAACTTCCAGGTAACACCAAAACCTGTTTAAATAATTAGGGAGACTGAGAGGGAAAGGACAAGGGTCTTAAACTTTCTGGGCAAGTGCTCGAAGCATGTTACAAAAGAGGCAAAGCTTAGCCATTGCCTCTTCTAACAGTGTTCTGGACTGAACTCAATGATTTTGAATGAGCTAGCCATGTTCTAATAAAAACAGGCCCTTCAGGGACTTGAACAGAGTTCAAGCACCTCCTACCCCTATCAAAATAAGCACTTAGCTTTCCAAACCAGGAGACTTCCGAGCATGCACAAGGACCTCTACCTTAATGTGCTCCAACTTGGAATGATTTTAAGTGCCTCTGAGGTTACGTGGTGCTTGAGAACAGGAGGTATTGGTAAGAGTTCACTGGAATCTCGTTAGGGAAAATCTACCCCCAGATATTACTATGACAACCTGCTGGGAAGTCAATTAACATTAACAGGTGCAAAACCTGTACTTACCAACCACACATTACATTTTGAGTACAGTGTGGCGGATTGCCCCTGGCTGGATCCCAGGTGCCCACTAAAGCCACTCTATCTCTCCCCTCTGCATCTGGACAGGGCAGAAGAAATCTAACAAAAGACTCATGGGTCAAGATAAGGACAGGGAGAGATGAGTCCCCAGTTACCATCACGGGCAAAACAGACTTGATTTAGGGAAAATTTAATTTATTACCAATCAAATCAGAAAAGGGTAATGAGAAACAAAACCAAATCCTAAAACAAACCACATTCCCCCATCCCTCCTTTCTTCTTGAATTTACTCGTACTCCCAATTTTCTCTACATCCATCCTCCGAGCAGTGCAGAAGGACAGGGAATGGGGGCTGCGGTCAAATCATCCCACGTTCCTGCCAATCCTTCCTCCTCAGGGGAGGACTCCTCACATTCTTCCCCTGCTCCAGCATGGGGTCCCTCCCATGGGAGACAGCCCTCCACAAACTTCTCCATTGTGGGTCCTTCCCAGGGGTGCAGTCCTTCAGGAATAGACTACTCCAGTGTGGGTCCCTGTGAGGTCACATGTCCTGACAGCAAACCTGCTCCACATGGGCTTCCCCCAGGGTCACAGCCTCCTTACGGCATTCACCACCCCTCCAATGGGCAACAGGTGGATCTCTGCTACACCACAGATCTTTTCTGTCCTTTCTCCTCTTTTCTCTAAAAAGACAAATGCAAGTTTCCTCTTCATTTGGGTTTGGCAACTCTTTCTTGAGTTACTGCAAGGTAGCTAAGACTGAAAATTTTGAAGGAGTATGGTATCTTCCTACCTTCTGCAGTTTCATTAACCAGGTCCAATCTTTCGTATAATCACATATCTAGACCTACATTGACTGAATTTCTGTCAATTAAAACACTTCCAATCATGGAAGACAACAGAGTTCATTTAAAAAAAAAGGCAAAAAATGCAGCATATAAGGCATATAGTACTTCATAATGAAAATATTCCATTTTACAACTGACCTCTGAGAAATGCTTAAAGGCTTGACGATTCTGCATTGGAGGATTGAGTGAGACTGATGGTAAAGCATAAAAGCGCCAAAACCCATGAATTTCTGAAAAGAGTCTATGCTGAACGCCTTTTACTCAGAAAAGCCATGTGGAACTTGACGTGTGTAGATTCTGCTGTTTATGATGTGATTACCTACACCTGAGCCTGTTGTGCAGACTTCCTTTACAATCATAAAGTCAGTGGAAAGAAAAAGGTACCCTACAGACATGATTCCATTCCAGCACAGGCATTTAAAATTAGACAAGACTGATGACAGCCACAGTAAACACTGTACTAAAATCCATGCTGCATTTACTTACTTTGCTTAGAAACTAATGCTTGAACTTATCCAAAGCATAACAGTATATTACATTTTAAAAATAATTCAAAAAATCACAAAATTCCCAAACAGTGGTATGAACAAAACTTCCTCTCCTCTTTCTGATTTTCTCCTTGATGAAAATTTACCATATTCAGGACTAGTCTCGGGAGGTGGGTGGAGAAAGGTTTTGAAATAGGTTTCCTTTATATTTTATACCACGTAACTAAGGGAAAAGAGATTCCAGGAAATCTTTTAATGAAGGACTTAGTAATCCAAGTTTTATATGTTTTCCCCATCATCTTCTGAATCTAATAAAAAGCTACAGAAATTTTTAAGTGTGATAACTACAGTAAGACCTTACTCCTAACATGATGTTGCATCACGGACAACATATAGGTGGTTAAAGTTGGAAGAGAATAATCAGAGATTTGCAAAGTTATCCCTACCATAACTGACATACAAATGCTCCCAACAATCGGAAAATATTTAGGGTGGTATTCAAATCCAGACTGCAGAAATGTGAGTGTATCTAAGCACAGGTGTCACACGTGAGCAAAGTACCTACGGTCACGTTATATTAAATGTTCCAGATGCCAGGAAGCCAGGACACTGAAGTTAAAATATGAAATATTCTTTACATAATAGATATAACTTTCTCAGAAATGGAACACTGGTCATTTTGCACTGGGGATTTTGTTTGCTTGGGGTGGTTTTTTTTGGTTGTTTTTTTTTTTTTCCTTTTGAATCTAAATATGCTTGGTCTCCCCCACTTTCCTCTCACTCGCACTCCACCCCCATAACTCCTAAGTTCTTTTTAATCATACAAACTACATAGTCTTGAGTTTTTTTCTAATAGTTGAACTGTCAAGGTAGCATCATGAAACAGATTTAGGTAAGGCATGGCATATATAATCTTAAACACATTAAATCACATTAAAGCAGAGGCGGCACTATATTCATTTTGGAAAAGTTATAAAATTGAAAAATTTTAAAATAAAATAGCATGAAAAATTGCAAAATTCAGTTAACACACTGACATAAGGCATTACTAGCCTGGCTAAAATATGCAATTAACAACACATTGCGTGTAAAATTTAAGTTTTTTTCACACAAGTATTCTCCCTATTTTACAGGATGGTTAAACCAAAACCTGCTGAAGGCGAGGAAAAAAACCCCAGTAACAAACAACCCAAACCAAAAGACCTCTGCAAATTACTTCAGGCTTACCACAAAAGACACTTCTGCATTCTGAAAGGTCTACTCACAGTCTTCATTTTAGTAAAATACTCTTTGGAAGCAGTTTCTAAAACTGGATGTAACATTCATTTACATGTATCTGCCAAGTTTTTAAATGTTTTAGAAGCTAAACTAAAACATGTTGAAAATGACTCACTGTGGTACCAGAATACATACTGTAGGAAATAAGAACTCATTTACAAGTGGGAGAAATACACTCACACTTCATCTGTGGGAATTCACCAGACTTCCCTTCCAGTAAACATTGTATTTTAAAATAATCATGGAAAATATGTTCTTTTAACTAAAGTTTATGAAAAGATTTAGACAGCTGGCATAACAAAAGAGACTTACAAAGATAAATGTAAAACTGTCTTTAAAAATAATTAGTAATTCTGCCAAAAGATATCAATTTAGCAATAAAAAGATTCCAATTTCTTTTTCTTACTGTAATGGTTAAACTAAAACTGTTTAATACATGGGGTTGTTCAGTTTAAATAGATAACCATTTGAGACAAAGGACAAAAGGAAGATTTGATTATTTTACAAAGTAAGAAAATGCAGGGTGGGGGGACAGCCCTGGCAGGCAAACAAATTACCATAAGGTAGCTCTTCTATAACTTGGAGCATGTCAACTACTTTTGTAGATCTGCGCATTTTCGTAATACAACTACCTTGCAGCAAATGCACTACTTTAAGAAGTTTCTTGTTTCTTTGAAAAGAAGTCATCTGGCACAGAAAAAAATAAACCTGAAATATACCCCATTTATCTATGTGTACAGAATACTTTGAAAACAACAAAAAAGAACTCTGACACAGAAAATTAGACCCAGATTTCACAACTTGTGACTGGGAACACTGTCATAGAGGACAAACCTAAAATCAAAAAACCCAGCCTAACTAGCTTTCATAAAGTAACTGTCTGTAAAAACAAAAATGTTCTAGAGGAACATGCAACAGACAATAAAGATACAGTATTTCCTGACCTGGTTTTAGGTCTGAAAATCTTAGAAATACGGTATCAATAAAGGCTGTATTCCACCTAATACTGGGCATTTCACAGGGTCATGGGGTTTTCATTAATCACACTTTGCTTGCCCTTTACCGTTCAAAGAAACCCTCTGTCACGAGTGTACTCAGAGATTCAGGAGTCAGTTCATTACCTGAAGCGAGCAGCTTATAAAGACAAGGACTATGGTTTCTAATTATTTTCATCTACTTACAGTACCATTTTGCACAAATAAAACCTTTTCCTCTTCACATAGTGTTTTGAGTGGGACAAATTCTTCCATTCTCTATAACCCACAACCAATTCTAGTGACCCCAGAAATGTATCCAAGACAAAACGGGAAGATTTAGCTTTCTGAAGCATGTTGAAACTTATGATCTAGATCATATTTCTGGAATGGAAAAGCTTAAGATCTTAGAAAAATCAGAGCAAACATTAAGCAAAATTTCAGAAGGGATGAATCAGTGCACTTATATATCTGTTTATCCATGGCAACACTTTCCATGAAACAATTAGAGTATCTATGAAAACAATTCCAGATGACAAGTTCCACATCAAAGCTTAAACTAGATTATATACATACACACGCAGTAGTATTTATACTAAAATGCTAGCCAAGAGCTGCAGCATTTTGACAACTATAAAATATCCAATTTTTAATTTTAGAAGAGATGTACAAATACGCTTGTAAGTAAAAGTACATACACTTTACGTGTATATTATGAAATCCAACATTTCATATAAAGACTAAATGCCTAACAAGTATAAGGGTTTTATGCAGTGCCCAAGCTTCATTTCAAAGGAACCTATTTCTAGTTACATTTATTCCTACAACTATACTGCCACTTGATGGAAAAAGTTTACTTCCTCTTAAGCGAAAGCTCCTCAATTTTGTTTATTCCATGGGTGAGAAGCTGCAAAAACTATGGCAATTTTTTTTGCTGCTGGAGCACCTCAAAGGGACACACACACACACGGAGTGTACCTTCTCCACGCTTGATGAGTCAGCGGGGTGGTCTGTGCAGCAATGTCTTGACTTGGTAACATTTGTTTCTTTGCTAGTACAAAAACCTACTATTAAACAGGGCTCACAACAAAGGGTTGGCACTACAGACACATTCTGCCCAGTGGTAAGAACTGCAAGAGCCCTTTATCGCTAGCTGTAAAGCCCCTTGATTTAGTCTTTCATATGCACCCCTCCATTCCATCTTGGTTGGGTTTATTCAGTACCCAGGTTCTGCGTCCTTACTGCCTCTCACCACACTCCTCCCACAGAATTACAAATCCTCTCCCTGCTCACCAGCAGCCGCCCCCAGGAGCAGACCAGCTTACCTGCTTTCACACTGTGCTCCCCTTGGAGGCCCATCCAGAACATATGTTCCCATCTTCTATTGGAGAGTCTGCTGGTCTTGCTAAGGTTCTAAATAACTTTTTTTTTTTTAATCTAAAACCAGCTTCCCCTCACTGATATCACAAATAGCTCAAAGTAGTACCACCCTCTTGGTACCCCCGTGATTCAAATGTCATGAATTTGACATAGTGACCTTAGACAAGTGTCACTATGGCTAAATGATGTTTGGTAAAAATGTTCTGATATCTCACACTGCCACCCTACAGCTATCCAATTCAAGGTATTCCTTAGGAAGCTCGTGAATTCTGGCTAACTATGCCTTGAACATTAATTGCACATTCATTTTTCTGGTTTCACACAATATTCTTACAGAATTACCCATATAGTCATATAAGTAGACACAATTGTGCCTTTAGATCATTTAGCTAGAAACACAAACAGCTGTAAAAATTATCTAAATAGCTTTGCACTGAGTAAACTGAAGGACATGGCCTTCCCACTATCCAGTATGTGATGCAATACTTCAGTACTGAACACATATAGTCTCAAAAAAAATTTACTGGAGTTCCTGAATGTAAACAACTCTCTGAGTCAACTGTGACAAAGTCTGGGATACATTCTTGAGGCAATCTTATCTAGAAACAAGACCATAGAAAAGGGAAATCAGCCCTCCAATCCTGGTCTTTCCATTCTTTCCTCATCAAGGCACTGGTCACCAGACATGCCAATCTCATGAAGAGAGAAAGCAACAAAACAGGTGCCAAGGACTTGCACGGTTGTTCCATCAGCTGTGATCAGTGGACTCACCAGCTGTGAGCAATTCACACAGACATTATACATCACTCTCTTTTGGGAAGTCCTTGATGTGTTTAATTAGGCATTTTCAATGCTGGATGGACTAATGTCCAAGGCAAACAGTTTCTTGTAGCACTTGTGTGAAAGTACCTTGGCTCACTGATGTACACTGTGCCTGTGCATGAACTTACTATGACGGTCCTTAATTTATTTACAGTTCTTCATTCGTTCATTTCCAAATTAACTACCTATGCTCTATTCCAGGGCCACATACCACCATATTCCCTATTTGTAAGAGTTACTCACACAAAACAGGTGTCACCACCACGGAAGTGAGGACCAGCCTAATGCCTTCTTCGGATATAGCTAACATTTTCTCAACAATTCCAATCTGATTCTGCAGAAGACAAGCTCTAGCCAAAACTTTGCTCAAAGCTCTCACTCATCAATGTTAAGTCTTCATATCCAACACTTCAGAGTTTATGATGAGGTTTTTTAACATCACAAAGCTGTAAATTCCTTCTCACACCACACGAGCATCTATTTGGACATTGTTATTCCAAAGTCTGCTAACTGGAAATGAGTATAGCATCACGTCCTTTTCCAGGAGGTAATCAGAATTATTACCTTTTCCAGGGGGTAGTCACAGACTGAGAATGTCATTACAGAAGATAATTACTATTAAAAGGAAACTTTTACTGTTTTATTAGTCTTTAGTATAATATTACACAAATAGCCATAATTTGAAGATCAAAATTTTTGTACAGACACACAGAAAATACAATATTCCTGCTTTGAAGAACTTAGCTTTTGAATTGGCATTATAAAATACACTGTCTCAGTAAACATACTCAATTAACATTCCCTGCCTGTATTTATGGCCATGTTGTTATTTGTGACCTGTTTTTCTTCTGTTTTCTAAAAAACACGTATTTGGGAATTTCCTAGAAACAGGTTCTTTTCTCACGTGCCACTGAAGTGTTAATGCTTTGGGTTACTTAATGCTGGCAGGGACTTCGCACACACATTTAGTCCTTCAAGCTCAGATGGTTAGGAACACTCCACAAACAGACATTACTTGCACAGATAACCTGATATATGTAATAAACTTTGAAAAATACAAAACCCCCCAGATTAATAATTTCTTCAGATAAAAGCTTTCATTTGTATCTTGTCATTACATCCAGTGTAATGTCCCCTTTTCAAAGCATATGCAGTAAAAAGGCTAAGAAGTTCTCTGTGTTTCATAGTTTCTATTCTACGTAGAATGGCTGCAGTGTATCACAGGAAAAGCATTTGCAGCCTGATAACGATGGCTCTAACTGCAGCCAAAAGTGTTTTGAGAAAAGCAAGAAAAACTTCTGCATATTCTGTATTTCTCCCTAATCCTCTGCCACTAGTGTTCAACTATTTCTCACTCGAGCATTTCCTGGAAAGGGATGTGTTTTCTACCTGTAAAGTGATTCTCAAATTTATCTTGAACTTTTCTAGTTTAATTTTGAACCCATGTAAAATCTAATACCTTAAACATGATTTGGTAAGGAGTCACAAAGGATCCCTACTTGTTCATTCTGGCAGTGCTCACCATTAAAGAGAGGCTGGGTGCAATGAGTCACAAAAATTGGTGTGTACATGAGGAATACTAACAATCATAGCAAAACCATGGATTGCAGTGGAAATTTCAACCCAGTAATTTAAAAATATATATAAGCAGCAGCACCCTTACAACGCAGAATCCTTCTTTGAAGGAATTTGCAACTGCTTTCAAATTTGTTCTGAAAGGACATGATATATTTCAACCTTTCCAAGCTAGCAAAAAAAACCTAAGGACTTAAAAGAGTAAATAAATAGTTCCTTAGGTAGTCAGAATAGCCATCGCAGAATTTTAATGATTTGCCTCTACTAATCGTAATGTTTTAAGACTAAAACATTTTGGCTAGCAGGAAATAAAAGGTAAAATGAGAATGTCAAGGCTTACGGAAAATCTTTATGATACGAGGATATGTTGATACTACAGCTTTTCCAAAGCATCCTTCAGAGGCTGAAAGTATTTCGTGAGAACTATTTTTTAGGAGCTGGGGCAAGAGCAACTGAAATAAAAGATTTTTAGAGCTATAAATATAATCACTGAACATTCCTTGCACAGTAAGAGAACGAACTTCAAAGCCTGTGTTCCAGATGTAATGAAGCTCAGAGAGGTCAGACATCAGACTAACTTAGCATTCCTATGAGTCTTGATGTAAATAATTCTTCAGCATCAAGACAGTTACAGTTATGAAGTGACTGGTTACAGGGTTTAAAGCATTCATTCTGCAAGAACACTATCTTAACTAAGAATGTAAAATTTTAAGATACTGATTAGGAATCTAAGAACTAAAAACAACTAGGCATGCCTTAGCAAGGGTGGTCTTCCCAACACTACTATTCATCTATTTCATCAAATCAGTTAATTAAGTTTTTCTCCTCCTGTTTATGAAAATGCACCCTAGAATTATCCATTAAGATGTAAAGTTCAAATAAACATATCCTCAGAAGAAAAGGAAGAGAGCAGGAGCCTCCCTAGTCATTTCAGTAGAAATACAGCATGCATAGACTATTTTTGTTACGGATTTCAGTGCTGCTTCTACAGCTTGGAAACAAGCTAGACCTAGTTGCTCTTGGTTCTTTCACTGACTTCTTTGCCTTGATTCTGAATTTACAAGAGGGTAAACTTTCTCATCAGGAGAACAAGATGAAGGTAGTTTTAAGGGAAATGTGCAATAGTTACTATGGCTAGGGCTGAAATCCAAATAAAGTCTAGTAATGCCATTGAACGGCTTGGCTTTATTCTGATAGAAATTCTAAGTGTTAAAAAATTATGCATACAAATCTTACTACAGAAGTCATGAATACAGCAGCAGCAAATTATTATTACCAAAAAAGCATTTTGGAAAGCACTAACAAAGTTAATTGAAACTAAAGATTTAAAGTGGTAGTGATTTTCAAGACCTACATAGCTCTTCAATTCAAGGGATTACAAAGTACTTCATATACAAACGTAGCAGCCATGTGTAGGGACTAAGAAGTTCTGACAGTACTTTTTATCACAGAGTGATGGCAGCTTTGCTCAAGACATATTTTGACCAGCAGTTTTCAGAATGGATTTTTTAAAATTCGTTATTGAAATCTTCATTTGATACAAATATTCTTGAAGAGATAACATGACCCTACTTAAATATTAGTAGTAACTCCAGCACATACATACATTGAGTTAGTAATTTTAGTATTAGAATCCTGTCACTGAAGTCAGCAACATCCAGATTATAAAAATATGTTAACAGAAGAGGAAAATAATTAGTTTTAATGTTTCTGTTAACAATGAAAGTATAATGTAATAAATGAAAATCTAATGATGAGGTTCTTGCATGCTCCACAGAGATTCTAAATGCATTCTGACATTTATTTATTCAGTAAATTTATCCAATTATCTTCTCACCTAAGACAGTCCTATAGGCTTGTGTGCAATTAATAAGAAGCTATAGGGATCATAATTTAATCTAATTTAAAAACCCATTTGATGAACAGAATTTATCCCATCTCTCCATCACCTAAAAAGTTTAAGACTAAAAGTTTAAGATGACTAATATCAGCATCAACCTCACTCTAGAGGTATTCTAAAATGTACCACAATTATGAAGAACAAAAAAAAATAGGGAGAAAAGAAATTCAAATTAAAAAGATTACAGAGAGACTAAAGTAAGTCTCTCAAGTTGTGTAGCTAGCTTGCAGCTGACTGGAAAGAAAAACATTAAATGTGTCAACACAAACATGTAGACAATCTTTTGCTCACTTCTCTTAACCTATGAAACACAGACAAACGTTATCAAGAAATGTCAATGATCTTTATTCGATTTTGTTTTTATTTGAGAAAAGCATTTCATAACAGAAATAGCAAAAATCCTCTTAAAGGTATTGCTACCTGTAGCAGATCATCTATTATAAATGTAATCATTTTTAAAAAACTGAGCTATGTACATCAATCCAGAAATGCTTAAATAATACAAAATACTTTGAAATCTTTATAGAACTAACATAAGGCTCTAAACAATTTCTGTAGTCATCACCCTGACTTAACACAACTACAGTAATATGGTTTAAAATTCATCATCTGTGCATCTGTGCATATTTAAATACGACAAAAAAGTACATACTTAAAAATATCCTATTACCCAGAGGCAGGAATTTAAACCTCTCACTAGCTTTTACAAAACCAAGGGTTTTTATGAATAGTGTCCACTACAAAGTTGAAGGAATAGCACTGACATAACACAGTTTCCTTGAATACTCATTTTCCATTCACTACATACCTATTTTGTTTCTCTTCATTATTCTACACTTCTCACTTTATCATTACAAAGACAGGAAAAGAAAAATCACCTCAAGTACATCACGAGAGCAGCAATCGTTTGTTAAAGAGTACAATTTTTTTTCTGTCACCAAGAAAAAGAGGTTTTGTAAAATCACCCTAACTATGAACTTCCCTTGTGTTCCAAATAATTCCAGAATTTTTAAACCAGTTTCCACTGATGCAGCTGGGTCCTGGAGAAAGATGTTATACTCCTTTTAGAGGAAATTTAGAGGAAGTCAACAATCAAAGGCAAGAGATGGTTCTTGTAGGTGAAGTACTCTAGTATGAGTTCACTCCATATTAGACCTCTGAGTCCACTATAAGAAAAGGAACCGTTTGACATTGCACCTTACAGGAAACTAGAAAATTCAACCATCAGGAAAAAACCCAATAGCAAACCACAGTGCACTTCTACTTTTTTGGTGTTGGGCTTTTTTTTATTGGTGGTGTTTTGGTGGATTGGATGTTTTTTCTTCTGGCAATGAGAAGTAACAGATTAACAGTCAATAGTTTGAAAATAACACTCCAGGAATATTCAAAAGAAGGAAAAGCTGGAACATATTTAGCATCTACACTTAACTGTGTAGACAATGGAGTTACAGAATTGCTGTCCTCAAATATCAAATAATTTAAGTTTTTTGGCATTTTTATGGGTAAATGAAACATGGATTCTCAGACAGAAATTACAGCTGTATAATGGCAAAGAGAGCAACACAACTTACATCCTGACATCACAGTGATCTACTTTAAGGTTGAAACAGCAGACACTTTCTCAACATAACTCTTTAATGAATATTATCACTTCGGTATTTTCTTGGCATTTGTAAATAGCTGTTCACAGAAAACTATCACAAACATGAGTAAAAAAAAAGAAAATAACTACACTTGACTAGAAAATTGGGTATTAGTTACACTTCTGATCACAAGATTTGCCAGGGGCTTTATTTAACCACCATTCAGGCCAGTCAACATTCCACACACTTCTAAAGCTTTCAAACATGTTTGTTTACACAGATCATGATACCAGTGGTAACTATGATGAGTCACCTTGTTTTTACTAAAGTAGAACAAGCTGTTATATTCACTTAAATATAGAATTGGACAACACAGGTATTCTTTTTTCATCTTAGGGGTTTCTGGTGATATTAGAAAATTTCTTTGTTCCACAGAACTGTCACATGTGAGTCCACAGTAAATTCAGGATTTGAGGTCTTTTAAGTTAAGGTATTTATACCATCTCAACATGCCAGTTAGTTACTTTGCAGTTCACTTAGGTAGATGATTTGGAATGTGGAGAAAGCCACGGTCTTGACACCTGTAATGTGGCTATAAGTGAGGCAGTTTTAAAGAGAGACACCTACCTTTCAAATAAGGCTAGCAGGGGTTTTCCATGTTCCCAAGCAGAAAATAATGATCTGAGGAACAATCTACCTCTTAGAACTCCAAAGCCCAGAATTAATCAGCTTATTAATTTATTTAACATGAGGAAAGGAGAGTCTTACTTAATTGGAGGGCTTATCACTTGAAAAAGCTGTAAGAACAGAGAAACATAGGTGTATCAAACAAGATTCCTATGTTTGTAATAGCAAGGGAACTTTCCTCCTCAAAATAAACCAACAATATAAAAAAATGACCCATTATATGAGTGGCAATACAGCTGAACAGAAATGTTTTCTCCACAGTTCTTAAGTTTAAAAGCAAATATACAAGAATTGCAAAGTTAGTATTTTTATTAAGTAAAAGTGCAAACTCAAATCATGATATGCAAGACTGATTTTCAAGAGTTTCCACTGCATATATGAAATCCCCATGTCTTAGTAAATCTTACTACAGTGAAAGGTAGGAGTCTCATTAGAAAGAAATCCATGTTGACTCACATTAGCATTTTATTTTGACTCAGGAGATCAGTTTCGAACAAGTTTCCTGGTCCTCCCCACTTAAACAGCTTTGATTTCCACATTGTGGAGTCACCATCTCAGAGTTTGCAAACTGAATTCCTTTTTGAGAACCCAACAACCCCTACAATGTGCTCTAACCACTAAAAGGCATTCAGCACCCTTGGGCACGTTCAGCTGATCTAGAATTAATCTGAAGTCAAGCCCCTTAAACTCATTGTGGATATCAAGTCCTCTGACCCATCTCATTTGCTCTAGAATTACCCCTATTGTTTCACTTCATCAGTTAGAAATCACATTTTTTCAATCTTTAGGCAATGCTATTTCTTCAGTAGTATCACCACTGTAATTTACGAGTTATACATAAAAACTAAAAGCTTTAATAAATTTGTTCTTTCTCTGCTTAAGTTAGCATTTTAACTGATTACTACTTGTAATTAAGAACTATTTAGAGCAAAGAAGGTTTATCTAGTACCTTTGAGTAGACGACTAGGTAGCAGAGTCAGTTAATGAACTGATCTCTTCCCTTAAAAAAAAAAAATTTGTATTAAACAACAAACTAAATCCAAAATTAAAGACACATGACAAATTTAACCCGAACAACTTTGATTACTGTCCATAGTTTTACATTACCTCGTAGTTTACTACAGTTAATATTCTATACAAAAAGGAAAAGGTGCTACAGAACATGAAAGTAAGATTGCTTGTAAACAGGCAAAAAATCAACCATGGTTTCTTTCCCCATATGAAAGGAATTATACATTTGTATACACAATATATTTTATACATGGAGTATGAAACACTGAGAAGAGACAGTAGTAAGAAAAGAAGTATGCAACAAACATAAATGTTCATGACTGCTCTCTATCCAAACTTCATAAAAACTATTACTGAAGTCATCTTACAAGATGGTTTTCTACTTTTAACTAAAGAAAAAAACCCACGAACAGGTTCAGAGTTTGACCACTGCTAGTGCACAGTATAAAATCCATATTCTTGCTATGAAATGAATAATTATGTTTGCTTATCTCTAAAGGATTGTAGGAGAAATACCAAACTTTCATCTTGTTACTGCATTGATAATAGGAAAAATTTACTACCAGAATTAAGTCGGTAACTTCATTTAAACAAGTTTGTACTTCAATTTGTTCTTTGTAAGCAGAAAGCTAGTCATTCCTCCTACCTACACCTCCTAGATATAAACACTGTTATATCTTTAGATTTTTATATGTTTTTTAAAGACACTTACTGTTCTAAGAGTTGATCGTATTTTCTTAAAGAATCCTTTTCAGCAATAACTGCTCTTTCTTTTTCAGCAACAGCATTATCTCTTGCTTCTCTCAAATTTCTGAAGGAAACAAAAATTATTCTGTTAAGAATCTGTTGGAAAAAACCGCTTTGCTTCATTAATAACTGCTCTCTTATCTGAACATCAATACTACATTCTTCAACTCTCATGAAATGACAGAAGGGTCTGTCTATCTATTCACCTATTTATTACAGACGCTTTGCTTCAGGTTACTTTCATATATACCAGCAAAGCTTCCAGTTCTGAAATTCTAAAAAACAATTATCAAATCACTTATTCATATGTGGAAACATATAACTCTAATTATTCTAGAATACTAGAACTAAAAATAACTTATTTTTTGCAGGAATTAAATAAATTCCAGTGATTTTGCTTGGTACTTTGCTAGTAACTGCAGGAATGCTGTCCACCTAGCTGACATGATTCACAGCTTTATGGTAGAGCAAGAAAAGTTTAGGTGAGCATAGAAATCCTTCTTCCACATACAACTAATTGTCTAGTTACTCTGCTAGATAGGTTATTGCATATCATTGGTGTCTCCTGGGTTCTATTGTTGGCAACGTTTTTGATCTGTAAAGAATCATAAAATAACATTTTATTACAATCAATTGAAACTTTTTCTTTTTTTTTAACTAAGGATCAATCAAGATGTTCAAACTACCTCAATTATTATTTCACTGACACAAACGAGAACAGCATGATATTTAGAATAAAACATACAGTATTTGTGCTAAAAAACTGGGACTAGTTATTAATAGACTGTTATGCTGCAAGCAGGCTACAGATTAACATTGCAGTAGACTGTACTGAGGGGAAGCCCTGCTTAGACACTGTGTATAACCTCTGTGTCCAATATTTAGTGTAACACAGCATCACCCAATTTGCTAGAGCTAACAGTGGTTGTTGAGGATCAGACATCTGTGTTATGACTGTTTTTAAGGATTTTACTCTACTGCTGGTTTGCTTCTATGATGAACATTGACCAGCATTTGGAATATATTAGATGATCTTAAAGATTCCTTTCTATTTTGTTTTATCAAAGTAATCCTATTCATATGCTACAAATGTGAGCAAATCCAAGCACAGCTGGAAGGCAAGCTAAAACCATGGCTAGCAGCAATGACTAGGGGGTTTCACTTCAACACCACATTCTTGATCTAAACTAAACTGCTAATGTGGATGCATCCAAGATCTTCCCCCTGAAGTTTTTTTTTTCCCTCTCCCCACAGCAACTTTCTGACTTAAGTTAAAGTGAAATTAAAGTCTCAGGCAAGTTTCGAAAAAAAGTGAAAAGTCAAGATATAAAAGAAATAGAAAATCATTAAACCCATGTAAATGTTAACCTAGGTCATTGTATAGTACTAAAGGTATATAATTTTTGGTTTAAAAACTATTTTCTAGAATAAAAGTTATCAGTGGCACTTTTCTGAATTCAAAGTAATTCATACGAACAGGAAACAGTTACTTAGAAAAAATTAACATCAGAATTATGTAGCAGTTAATTGGCTATTAGAGAAAGATAACAAAATTTTCTTTAAAAATTGAGTTACTAGGCAGAATTTAATGCAGAAATTTAGTGTAGAGATTCAGGGACTGATTTTAAGATTAGATTCTTTAAAACTGACTCATACAAAAATATGGGAACATGGCAATAAATTTTGTTAATTTATTAACGATATTTAGATAACAACACTAAGATCAAGCATATTATGTCTTAGAGTAGGAGTCCAGAGCTGTGTCCTTAAGACCAGAGTAGTGGAAGTGGGATAAAAATTAAACAGTAGGGGAGATACAGAGACTCATTAGAGAACAAACTATTTTGCTTAGCTGAACAACTGAGCAACTGAAAATGCAATAGGAGGAAAAAGGACACAAGGGAGGTACTAGTCAACCAACAAGACGACAATCACAGATGTGATGCAACTTCTGTTGAAATACTCTTTACAGAGCCAGGGAACACACCAGTGACGCTGCCAGTTTTCAGTTGTGTGACTGCCATTTCAAAGGAGGTGAAGCACCTACCCAATGGCTGCACATAGGGGCCTTATCAGGTATCTAGTCAGCCTATCACACTAGTGAAAGTAACCTTCTGAAATGGGACAGAAATACTATCTAGAGGATCAAGAACGGGTATGAGGGGAAAAAAGAGGTGAGATGAGGACAGAGGAGGCAGCAGCTCATGGGCATCTTTATTAGTTTTTCAAACAAACCTCTTGGCAACTGCCATTTACTGCACTTTGTCACCTAAACTGTTCCAGAATGCACAAACTGGATTCGAGTCAGATTCAACCAAGTCAGAAAAGGTGCTCAGGGAAAGCATCGCACCTGCTCAAAACTACTAAATCATATTTAATCTATGGGAACAGGCTACAGCTAATCCAGTGTCAAACCTCTTGCAGACATTCACACGCCCCGTGTATTCACTCACGCTTGCTAATGCAAACATCACCTATGCTTACAATAACCATACAAGTGGAACTGATGCCAAAAAATTAGGCACAAAAGCATCACCTTTTTATTAGTGGCCTCTCCCATTTTAGTTTATTGAACTGATTCATAAAGTGTAAAATAAGCACCAATAAATTCAAAGGAGCTATCAGGCACATCAGGCTTGGCAAAGTGGCAAAGAATATGAGCAACTGAATATTAGATTAGCTTAGCTGTAATACCATTCCATGCTTTGAGCAGGAGGATGAAACCAGCATCTTAATTTTATTTTCAGCCACAAACAGCATCTCATCACATTACATAAATTCAATGCAAATTGTTTTGCTCACAATTTGAGGTTCCATTTGTCTTATCGAGGCAGACTGCCTTACGGTGGATTTTTTTAGTATTTTCTAGAAAGAGCATATGCTAGAAAGCTTTTTTTTTTTTGTGAAACATGTAGGCAAATCTAAGGGATTTGCATTTGAAAAGTAATTATTTCAAAATGAGGACCAAAACTTCTGCAAAACAGTTCCAGATACAAATGAAATATCTTTCAGTAGCTTTCTCAATGATATACAGACCCTGGTCAAATCTCCACAAGGAGTGAATGTGGAGATTTGAATACTTTGTAATTCAAAATAGATTTGCATACAGGAAGTGGTGTGGATGTATATGCGTGTGCATGTATTTTACTCACACTTGCAAAACTACACAATGATGTAATTGTTTTTTAATTAGAACCTTTCCGTTGACTGAAAGACAGCAAAAGTCATGTTCTTTTTCCACTTCCCAGCAGTAACAAAACTACTTATTAGAGGAACAGATGCTGATGCCACAAATATCTTTTTACTACTGTCATTTTCTTCTCCACACGATACTTTCAGGACATCTACAGTGAAGTTACATTATTAAGCACTCCTCCAATTTTAAAGGAATAAAATGGACAAAAAATAAGCTAAAAAAGAAACTCGATGCCAAAGGTCCAAATCTCTTAAATCCCTAAAGGCTTATGTAAGTGCATGTAATTCCATGGTATTCATCTAGATGGCACACATACAAACTCACTACGCAGGTCTTTGCAGGACTAGAATCTTCTTCAAAAGAGAATTTTACAGTAATTTACAGGAAATCAATGCTTTTTTTGAATCACAATGCTCTAAAAAATCTCAATTAGATTTATTTCATAAAGGCCTAAGTCTTCTCTCTTTTGGGTTTTTTCTGCCTTATTTTCTGCATCAACACCTTCTCTTCTGGATTCCCGGCACAGTTTCAAGATTGCTCCTATAGCGTGATAGGTAAAATGTCATCCTGTATTAATTAACTAACACTATACATCTGAACAAACTTCAAACCACCAATGTTCATGTAGAACATGAATTTTAATAATCCTTTTCAACTGATCATGTTGGATGTCCATCATTTAGTAATAAATATAACAACATATACTTACTGTACAAGCATAATTTCATTTTAGTTTTTACAAGATTCCCACCAGTTTTAAAACAGAACTCAAACTCTTACATTTTGAACACCTCTCAGAGTCAGTCTGCTAGGATTACACCTAAGCACAAAACAGTGCTTGGTCATTTCTCCCCCAGTTAGTTTATTGCCTACACCTTACCTACCTGTTTTCACGTTCATACATCTCTTTTGAAGTGCTTCTTAGTTGCTCGATTTCTTGATTTGTTTTCAGCCTTATTTGTTCCAACTCTTCATGGAGTCTCTTTTCATATTCTGCTTTATAGTGGTCTCTGTAAATAAATATATTGCACTGGTCAAAATATCAAAACTTCAGGTACAGCTTTACAAGAGCAGAGTTCTTCTTGATTTTACATTTTATTTCAATCTTCAGTAATTTACCTCTCAATGACTTAAAATACTTATCAGCCTATGTTGATACACAAATTAAACTAAAATCAACCAGGAATAAACAATATTTAACTGTGAATAAACAGAAATTTTCTGTACACAGATTTAAACTTTTCAAAGTAATTTAATATTGATTAATCATGTAACATTAAGATTCTTCCAGAAATTCTTTGTCAGCCTCTACTCAAGTGCTTATATTAAGTAATCACTTAACTTCTCACTTTCTTCTTCATCACTGAGTAAGGACTGATTAACTTACTGACTTGCAATGCTGCCACGCTACTAGAAGACTTCTTTGTGTACTATTTGCACCTCACACAAAGGAAAAAACATCACAAGAAACATTGAAGATTAAATGCAGTGGAGACTTGTGAAGCCAAAAAACCCCAGAATTTGGGAATTTATCCCATCAACGTGACATATAAATTATTTAAAACACGTTTTTAAGCAATAGATATCAGAAGATACCACGACAAAAGAATATCATTTCAGAGAAATATTGACATCTTTTTGTAACTTTGGAAGCTCATGACAGATTGTAGGGAATCTCATAAAGAATCTCTCCTACAAAAACAGGGTTATGTTGTAAGCACTTAATAGTTAAGGAATGTCAAGATTTTACAGCATCTAGTTAATGTTCAAGAATAATCAATCAGCAATAAAGCAACTGGTAAGAATCGCAGGTTTGGAAACAAAAGCATATTAGGAAGATATGTGCATTTACAACTGTAAAAGGTTTTAGACTTCGTTTGATTTGCAGCCATGTGATAGCCCATAATTTTTAGAAATCAGTATTTGAGCTGGTCAAAAACTCCCTCACATTAACTAAAAGCCGCAAAATATTAAAATGGAGAATGTTTGCTGTCCAGGTTTTCCTGCTTTCTTTTTATTGAGACACTGAATTTCAATTGACCCTTCAAGGTAAAAGTAAACTTATTTCTTCACTTTCCTCAACTGTGCCACACTATAGCAAATACTGTATGAAGACCTTTTACACAACAAAGAGGTTTATCATAAAAACCCAAAAAGAACATGATTTCTTAAAACACCGTTTCAGGGTAAGATGTAAAATTTTATTTAAAATACAGAAGTTCTGGGTGAACACAGTTCTGAGATATAATAATGCAAAACAAATTTTAAAAACTTTGAGTGACTGCATTGAAAGGAAAAATAGTATTTAAAATTCTTCTGATATGGGCTGGAGCTCCATAACTGATCATTTCAAGAATGCCCTTCTATTTTCATTTAGAGAACAATTTTTGTTTTAGTTGTCTATCAGGAGAGTCATATTAGCACACTTCCTCTAAGTTATATAGGACACAAGATTTATGGATACACACTGGAAAAAAAAAAAGTTTATTTTATAATTAACTGAGTAAACCTAAGAGAATAATTGCCATAAACTCCTAATGCTGAAAGTTTACTTCCGCTACTATGGTTCTATATCAAAGGTTTAAAAAAATGTTCGTGATCCATATTATGACTCAAGAAAAGTGTTCTGCTTCTAGTTACATAAATATGGATTAGCTTTTTGAAAAATAAAATTAATTAAACAGGATTTGTGCAGGAAACAAGGGAAAACAGTTAAATAACCTGTCTACTGATGGAAATGAACACACAATAACTTGCCTGGATGCAACATATTTTTCATACATTTCTTCCCTAGCTTTTTTGGCATCCTCTAGCTGAATCTGGAGTCTCTCAAGACGATCTTCTTCATGTGCACAGCGAACACTGAGCTCCATGTTCTGGCGATTAAGATAATCTTTATCTTTTTGCAACAAGTTGAGGGATTGTTGTATGGTTGCCAGCTATAAAAGGTATTAAAAAGAACACTTTAACACAAATTTCAAGATAAGTATTTAACCTATGTACACATATTTGCAATTTAATTTCAGCTGTCTTCTGTGAAATTAACTGAACCAAAAGACTTTATCTACTCTTTAATTTAAGTAAATTGATGAAGGTTTAAGCTGAAAAAAGACTTTATTAACTTCATAATTTTATGAGTTTTCATTATTTATTTCCAGTAGTTGGCACCTGAAAAAAAGGTCCTTTCATCTACATCAGTATCTAAATAGTACTGAAGTACTGAATAGCAATGGTACTGAATAGTGCTATGTCAGAAAAACTGATGGAGAATCTTGGTGCCAACCTGTCACAATGACTATGACATTCTCAGAAACAGAGGTGAAACGTTTAAGGGCACCAGGGTGATTACTGCTCCATAAAGAAATGGTGAAACTGCTAGTTCTGGGGCTGATGCGTGGTATGATCGTCGTGGACGAGGCAATGCTCCAGGCCCATCCTAAGGGCAAAGAGCTGGTGTTGCTACAGAAGGCTGAACTGATGCCAAAGTAGAAACAAGAGTAAGTTGAGAACATCCACCTTTGTCATCAGATCAACCATGTTTACTACACGAAGTAGTAGTGTGAGATAGAGTAGTCTCCATCCATTCAACGTGAACATAGTTAGAGAACAGCCAAAGAACATGGGGCACTGTTGCAAGGTGGCCCAACTCCATTATCATGATAACAAAACACAGTTTCATCCCCTTAAAGAATTTTGCCATTTAAGCTCCCGAGGATGTCACATGCCAAGTTCAAAGAATAATTAATAACTTACCAGAAACATGTCTCCTAAAGCTATAAAGACATCATGTACATGGGTTTAGATAGAATTCACCTTTTCTAAGTCATAGAAGGACTAAATGCTACTTAATGAAGATACTGGAGACAAAGACATGGAGCAAGTAGTTAAACAGATGAAAATTCATACAAAAACAGTGCTCTTAGAGGCATGCTCCTCTCCATCAGCCCCCATGCTGAGCACCATACTCAGGGTGAGGTATAAATGCCTGTTCTATACCTTATTTAAGAAAAAAAAGTAAACAAGCTCTCTCTCCAAATAACATGTTATATGTATATCCATCGTGAATAGATATCATGGACTACTACACAAAAAAAGCAAGCAGTTACTGCTCCTATAAACACTCCTCCCCTGGAACAAGTACTGTGTAAAAACTTCCAAGTGGATGCTCTGCCAATCCAGGACTTGATACTGTATCAGTATACACAAAAACCAGCAGAGACCTTCCAGGAGATTTAAGTAATCACATAGCTTGAAGTGGTATTTTAGTTTAAAGTAGTGCTACTTTTATTCACTCTTTGATTAATTTAGTATAAAGTTATTTAAAAAAAGCCATTGTTGCTGCTATTTTGCAGTACTTGATGTGTACATACAAACTTGATGTACAGGGCAATACTTTTTTGGGCATTTTTGTAGGCTGAGAACAAACTTCACTTTTGATGTCCTCTTACAGTGCTAGACTGAGGAATAAAGAGACTAAAAAAGCCTTCAGACTGATAACAATACAGTATCTTCTAATAGAAACTCAGTTTTTTCCCTAATGTTTCTGAAAATCTCTACAGCTACCGTAAAATTAGGCAGAGCAATGCTATCTTTAAAGTGGCAGTTATAGCCACTATTTTATCTATAACATTGTCATTTATACAGAGACACTAAGAACACCATGTCTCCTGGATACTCTCAGGAGTAGTCGGTCTCATTTACTCAGCTGCTAAAGTGTTAACACACGAAGATCTTCCATATTATTCTTGCGGGGCTCTGCTTCCCTGGCTGAACCCCTGCCTGCCCATGGGAAGTGAAGAATGAATTTCTTGTCTTGCTTTGCTTGTGTGTGCAGCTTTTGCTTTGCCTATTAAACTGTCTTTATCTCAATCCATGAGTTTTCTTGACTTTTAATCTTCTGATTCTCTCCCCCATTCCACTGGGATGGGCAAACAGCTGTGTGAGGCTTACTTGCCAGCTGGGGTTAAACCATGTCAAGCATACTCACAGCATTCATCTTCCACTGGTAAATTTTCCCCTGGGGCCTCCCAGGTTCCTGAGCTTATTGGCAGAGTTCAGTCTGTCTTTGCTTCAGCCTTCTAAGTCACATACCTAGGAAAATGGCACGTATGTAACAGCTAGAGAAAAATGGGAAGCACTTGGCCAGTGTTGAGGGAGATAGCCGATGCTGCTGTGAGGCTCACCAGCCGTTTGAAGTACCATAGCACGTGATCAAGGCTTCTGATTACCAGAATCCTCCTTCAAGGAGGAGCACTCAGTTGGGTTGGTAAATCTAATCTCAGTCCCTGCAAGGATTACAAAGCAAATCCTGCTGGAAGCTATATCTATGCATACGGAGGAAAAGGTGACTGGAAATAACTAGCAGGAATGTATCAAGGCCAAACCTAGCAAACTTGACAAAAATGTTGGCTCTATGGATGGGGGGACCACAGTCCATGTCATTCACTTGACCTTTTGCATGGCTTTCAGCCACCTCCCGTAACAGCTCTATGGAAAAACTGGCAAAATACAGATCACACAGACAAACATCAGTTGAACAAACTGAACATGGGACAGAAATGTGTCCTGACAGCAAAGGCAGCCAAGTGGTTACAAGGCTATATTAGGAACAATGCAGACAATAGATTAAAGAAAATTACTATCCTGTGTTCCACACTTGTGAGACTACATCTGGAATGCTATGTCCCATGACGTGTATGTCCTAAAGACAGGCTTTAACATACTAGCAGGACCAGAAGAGCTCTACCAAGATGGTCATGAACTGCAGCACATGATGTACAACGGGTTAAGAGAAATATCTGGAACTTTTTACAGCCTTCAGAAGAGAAATCTGGTTGGGGAAAATATTATTGTTATCTTCACCTATCCAAGCCGAACACATAAAAAGAGCCAGATTCTTGGCAGTACATTATGACAGGACAAGATGCACAGAGAAAAGCTGCAGCAACTGATTAGTTTTTACAAATGCATTTTCACAAGAGGGCAGACAAACACTGGAACAGATTGTCCAAAAGGCTGTGGAATCTCCATCCTTGGAGACATTAAAATCTTGACAAAGCTCTAAGCAACTTGACCTAATCTTGCTCTGCACTGCATGGGCGGGTTGGAGCAGCTGGTCTCTTGAGACCATTCTAATTAAATTATTCCATGATCCTGACAAACTTGATTAGACAAAGAATCAAATTCCCGAGGTGAAGAAATACACAATTACTAAGTAAGAATTTTGTGTTTACCTCTTTTGCTAAGTCATTTCTTTCTTTAGTTTGTGTTCTGTATGACACCTCTACTATTTCATGTTTTCTTCTGAGTTCTGACAATTCATGCTCAAATACATCACGTTCACTGTGAAAGCAAAGTGAAACTATTAGATGCATAGTGTAATGAACAAGATTCCTGTGCCTTTTTAATTTCTCAGCCTTTTTCTAGTTCACGTCAATGACTTCTTCCAACCAGCCACTCACAGAACAATTAGTGATAATCTTACCTTTTATAGTTATTAACACCTGCAACAGTATCATATTATATGAAACCATTTAAGGTTATTTAAATACTCAGAAACAAAGAAAATTCTACAATACTCAAACTCCCATCCTAAATTATTTCATTCTCCTCCTATTATTCCTCTTTAGTGTAACTTTGGGCTATACATTTCTCCTCTTAGCAATGAACTTTAGGCACCCTTATCCATTGTTTTAGCTTTAACAAGCTTCTGATGCTGTTTCCCATGACATTCTCTTTAATCTTTTGCAGACATGGAAGTCCAATGAAAAAGTGAAGCAACTTCATTCCCATCTTCTCAGTAGAGCAGAAAGCAATGTATACTTGCTCTCAGTAGATACTCTCTCCTGCATACAGCCCCTTGATACCAGAGTGGGTTATCATGTTTAAAACATACATGACATATATGACACAGCTGCAAAAATTGTGCTGGTGTCCTGAGCAGGAGCACTTTCCGCATGCACAAAGAAGCATCACTATGTCTCCACTCTCACCCTGTCAGAACAGTGAAATGAATGAGCCAGTATGAGCTTACAGCTTAGAAAAAAATCTAACCAATATTATATTAAGCATAGCATAGCCTCAAAACTGAGATAACCTGTAGTACAGCAGAACTAGAAGATTTGACACAGTGGTTTTTGAAGGTAGAAACAAGTCTGGAAGTGATTTACTCCTGCAGTGCTCCCACATATCCTCACGCAGTTATGCCAACAGAGCTCTCCCCTCCCCTTCGTCTGTGCCTACCCAGCTGAATACAACCTACTCTCTCAAATATAGTTTTGGCACGTTCATTCATGCTTTCCTCAACTCAAGACTATTTTAAATGCTCACTGTTGAACACTAGGGCCATTCACACGAAAGTTATTACAATCCACTTATTAAGGTGCAGTTGCACATGGGAAGCAAACCATAGCATCAATCCATCCTATTTGCAACAAGATGCCAGACAGATTCTGACATTGTTTTAGTACATATAGCTGTGAACCAAAAATGCTGTGAATCCAGAAGACAGATTCTCCTTCAAATGACTTAGTGGGCAAAGTCATTTGTGTCAGTAACTATGCCTGAGTTCATTCCATATGAACAACTAAGGAGCTGACAGGGTCTTTTCTATTCATAATCCCCATTTTTGAATCCATTTCACAACCAATGTGCTGAAGACCAGATTTCTAGCACTTGCAAGCACATTGAAAAAGCCATCTGGAAGCTGGACTGTGAAGTATACATCTACGAGTGTATCTACAAGAAGTCTATTTTCACTGTTTTGCAATTGCTTTTTGCAAGATGGATATTCAAAACATTGGCTGTAACAGTACAATCTGCATTTTAAAAAAGCTAGACACTGAAACTTCCTGCAGTTAAACCAATTCACTAAGGTAATCCTAAGATTATCTGACAAAGTTCTCATAACAGTCCTTTCAAATTTATGGTTTCAAGGATATCTTAAGTTGTAAATATTAATTCCCAAGGTCCTGCCTTCCTAATTCACGCTGTAGGCTGCACAGAGTAGAGCACAGGGCCTTTTGTTAGATCATTGCTTTTAAACTACGAATAAAAAAAGAGTACTTGTTCCAAGATGCTTGCCATCAGCAGCTCCCACTTCCTTAGCTGCAACGAGACTGCTAGGCTCTTTTGAAAATACAGTAAATCTGAAAATATATACTTTTAGGAAGATAATCTGATGCACCGGTTTCCACAATGTTGTTCATTTAACGTCTGCAATATACATTAGCATATGAGGTAAGGAAAAATATCTGTGGTGCTCGTAAGTCAAAAATAAAACTAAGAACTCTAGTCAATCAACACTGATCTTTATTAACATTTGTATGTTAGTTGAACATTATAGAATGAATTACAGAGATACTTACAATTTTACTTTATCATAGTTCTCTTGTCTGTAATCACCTCGCTGAATCAATTGCTTGGTATCAGCCAGTTCCAGTGTTAAACGCTGGCATCTGACCTCAAGCTCTGACCGACTCTTCCTCTCGTTTTCATAGCTCTAGGAAATGAGACATTTTGAAATGATCACAGCTACGCTGACATTTACTTAAAGTAATTACCAACCAAGTTTTGTAAACCTCTAATGAATATTCAGGTGGCAATATTTTTATTTGTCTCAGTATTTGGAAATTTAGCACATCACAAAGTAACCAGCTATATCGATACTCAACTTATATTTATCTTATTACAAATACTTGATTAATGTACCTATTTTTTCCACTGCATTTGTCCATTAGCACAACTTCCAAGAGCAGTAACCCTCATATATGCATCTGGTGGTCTGCAAACCTATACTAGAGCACAGAAGTCACACCACCTTTACAACAGTTTCAAACAAGTGACAATACTTGTGAAGATACTTGCTAGTTGATTTGAAAAAAATGAAAGAGGATGGTTTGTTCAGCAAGTTTAGCAACATCTGTCATTATGTGAAATATTTCAGCCAGTTACTCCCAAATTGCAGCTATTGTAAGCGATAGCTTATGTTTGCTAAAGCATATCATGGAAAGCCTTGGTGGAAGAAAAAATAAAATATATTAAATTTAAAAGTTTACCTAATGGTCCATCAGCATTAATTTCCATTTTCCCTTCTTTTTCCTCCTCATATACTTTTACAGATTATTCTGGAAACTAAAACAACAGAAGCAAAGCAAGAGAACACCAAGAAGGTATTCATCTTTTAGAACATTAAGTATTCCTTCTGAAGATCAACAGATTTCCTAATCATACTCATTCCCTCCAACTGTCCACAGGAACAGCAGACTTCTATACCTTAATCCCCAATACCTCAGAATCCCCTTTTCAGTTTTCTACTACGTAGGTACTTATTTCACAAACTCATTTTACTTACTTGTCCTAAATACTGTACTACTTAGTAACTTATTCACAAGAATGACCAAAATAATAATGCTCATTCACTTACACAAGGTAAAGCTGATGGACCACAAAGAGTTGCTCGTTAAAAATTTGAGAATACCCCTGGGCATCTAGATTTTTTCCATATCCTATTTCCCAGAATACTGCTGAGTTCAGTTGTTTATTGCCGTGATTGATAGCAAGCCCAATAATGGATGCTTGATAAACAATAATTCTATCTGGTTATTATGAATGTACATCACAATATTATTAACTATAGGTGAACACAGCCTTAAAATGTCATTACTAAACCAAGAACTTAGCCACTGCAAATTACATTTATTTTGCAGTAAAAGACACTGTATGAGTGCATAATTTTTAAAAATTGCTCAAAGCTATGCTTTTTACAGTTAAAGGAGGATAACTACCTAGCTGGTTTTTAATAGACAAGAAAAGTTAAGGGCAATAGCACATACAGAGTGTATGACACAAGGACACTGATAAACTTCACAGACATCATCAACTGAAAGACTGACAGAACGCCTTCTGTCACAGAAAAACACATCTAAATACTTTTAAGACACTACAGAAAACTCCCTAATCCACTAAACATACTGTAACTATTCTGTTGATAAAAAAGAATTTTTTGTTTTATATTTCACAGACCTACTTATCTTACTTTTACTGAAATCCCTTCAGGTCACAAACCACAAAAAAATCGCAACACCCAGAAAGTTTTCATGAGGATTCTGGAGGGTCTACCATTAAAAACACATCATCTAAAGACATGACTGTTATTCCTCCTAACAGATACTGGTATATATGGTTTATGTTTACCCTAATTAATGGATATACGATAAGCAAACTAACACTATAAAACACTCTTCTTTAATCAGTTCACATGTCATTATTTATAAAGATGGCATTATTATAATGGTAAAGTCTCTATCAGGTATTTTTAAAAGGTGTTGTGCACAAGTTAGCTAAAGTTTCAAATACGTAACATAATGGTGCAAGTACGCTATTATGCAGTGCAAACATGACTCATCTTGCAATAGGAAATGCTGGTAAGGGCACTTAACTTTTGAGTTCAAACTGAAAGATTAAGCTTAGAATACAATTCTTCTGTGGATATCCTGTGCCATTCTGCTGCTAATACTATGCGGGAATTCACACACCCTTCACTGAGTGAGTTTCTGAAGCTCCTACAGTATTATCCATCAAGCAGCTAGAAGACAACTACCAAAAGTATAAAATTAAATTGGTTAACCTCTGGACAAAGTTGTCATAGACAGCTTTAAAGCAACAATTAACAGAATAGCCAAATAGCTGCAAAATCACTTCCTTCTAATACCTGTGACCTAAACTTACTTTTGAATTGTATTTAATAAATCAGTTATTAATGTCATCTATCAATACAGTAATTCCAGGGAAGGTAAGTTAAATTCTGCTTTGGAAAAGTGATACTAAGACCTGCTTTAATTATAAGGGTTCGTTATGTTTGTTTTTTTAAGATTTAATATAATTCCTGAAGAAACACTAATTATACTGCACAGGTCACTGTTTTTCATCTACCTACTCTTAAGGTGTTGAAGTAGTATTTTAATCACATTAAGAAACAGGACAAAGCAAGCTGATACACAGTCTAGGCTGTAAATAGGCTAACACACAAACCCCCCTATGTGGTATGCGTATCTCCAGGTAGCACATACACAAGCTTCTGGACTTCAATAGCAATACATCTTAAAGACATACAATCAAGCTGCCTGTGCTTAGGCAGAAGAAGCCTTGCTTTGCATGTGATGAAGTTAATTTAGTTTCTAACAATGTCCATATACCTTGAACTGATTTAAAGATCTCTGCAATGGAAAAGCTTTATCTTTCCATTTATCTTCAAAATATAGCTTGAATACATTGATGAAAAGCTTTGTCCTGCTGCAGCAAAAAAGGGGCTTTTAGCAGAATCAAGATACAGACCTCTAAAAAGGACAGAAATGAGGTCCTGGAAATAATACCAATAACAATAAATAATAATAAGTTAAGCAAGCCCACAGACCTTAAAATAATTAAAGGACAAACAGAACTTCCTCACACTGAATGTGATTGTGATAGTACTCTAAACACCTCATGGCTTTTCTTCAGCCTCTTACTAATCTTTGCTTCTGCAAGGAGCAGAAACTCAAGACTGATGAGATGGTTAAAACAAACGAAAACCCAAACCCGTCCTATGTGAGACAGACAGGCAACCACTGCCTGAAGAAATTCTTGATGGAGCTGCCTAAGAGACCCAGTATTAAGCAGTACAGGTGGTTTCTACAGGGCATTAGTCAGTCCCTAGTAAAAAGTGCTTCAATTTGGTTTACAAACACTGTCCACAGATGGATGTTTCAAGCAAGATGATTCTCAACTTGCCTGACCTGCACCACTTAAAACCTAAACTGGTAGAGAAACTAAACATCTAAGGGGAGACCTCAGTTTAATGATACTAAGCTCCACTGCTATCCTCAGTCTGGAATGAGCAGCAGTTTATAGCAGTGACTGAAATAAACACCTATCTGAATTTCAAGTCAAGAATCCAGGTGACATACTTTTTGAACTAAGTTAGTGACACATAATACATGATAGGGATTAGGTGATCATTCAAAAAGCCTTTAGAGATAAGAAGATAAACAGAAATGCAGGGAATAGATTCACCCGCCAATCAAGCAGAAGCAGCACGACTTCTTTACACTGTCTACAGATAAACCTGTGAAAGAAAGTGATCCTGCTTTAAAAAGGCTTTTTAAAAGATCTTCATCTTTGAAGAACCACTTACAAAAGCCAGCATTTTGTTCATATCCTAAAGTACCTAAAGGCCCTAGACAAATGTAAAGCTACTGTACTATTGTGATGTGAAAACCAATTCCCTCCAGTTATTTGGATGAGGTGCTGCTCCTTTGTAAAGATGACATTTTGCTTCAATTGTTTACATCCTCTGTGTTCAAAAATTACTGGTCAGTATATCATTTATTGGAATGCAACTGCCCAAATGTCAGGGAGAAGCTATACACAACTGGATAAGTAAGACATCTCTTTAGGAACTTGCTATGAAATAGGTAATCTGCTTGCAGATTGGAAATTGGTAATCTGATTGTAGATAGGTCACTATTTGCCACTAAAAATTATAAACAAAAATGTTGAGCTACTCCAAAATAGAGAAACTCTGCAAGAAACATATGAAAGAAAATCTTTGGAATAAGTGCTTCTATAGCAAAAGAAAGTGGAGGAATAAAAACTTCATTTCTCTGGATCTGAATTTACTAGAATTTTCAGCGAAATATTCTCAGGTGAAAACGATCCTTGAAATCATTACAGAGTAGTATAATTAAACCATCTCGTACTTCTGAACCACAGTTAGCAGTCAATGCTAGCCATAGCTATGCATCAAAAGAGTAGAAAGGTACTGGATAGAAAAGGGAACTTTCATAGATACGTTATTTCCTTGAGTCTTGGAAATGCTACACTGCTGCCTCAAGCTCATAGTTACTAGTAGAGTATCTTCCTTGCAGCTGTTCTCCTAAACAATATTAACAATAACGAAAAAAAATAGGCACATATTTCACCTAAGACCAAGATCTCATTTGTCTCATGAGAGTTACAGCAGAAAAACAATCAAGGCACTGCTTGAAAAAAGTTGTGTCAGGGGGCTGGGGAAGCGTTCCAGAGTGCAGTCTCTACAGATATGCAAACTTTAGGAGAAACTTTAGGGATCCCAGTCCTTTTGGAGTAGCAACAAGAGCCTCAATTTTCTAATATTCAGACACATCTAGTGCCAAGAGATCTTTTGACTACAAAAGCTTAGTTTATTCTTTGAAGACTACAGATATGTTTTCCCTCCAGCTGGAAAACATTATGACAGAGAAAACTGTTAGTTATGTCTAGCAAAACCTGACAGCTACTAATCCTGATTCGGAGACGAAGTCTTAGAAAAGATCTTTGTCCTACACATAACCAGCTTTGTCTTTAGGATAACCACAGCTTTCAGATACTCTCATGCTATAAATTTTATTGTAAATCCTGAAGGCAACTTTTTATAAAAAATAAGTGAAGAAAAGGAAGCCCTGATAAAACTGTATCAATACATAACTCCAGGAAAACATTGCCAAGAAACTCCCAGCCAGAAGAAGAAACCAATACTTAATCTTCTGGAGGTACAAAGAAAAGCAAGATTTCCTTCCCAGACATTCTCCCAGCCTTGAGAGAAACCCACTAGTAGTAAATTATATCTGTTTGAGAGGAGGTTCTAACCACTTCGGAAACAACTCTGAAAATAGTAAACTGATGTTCAGCATGGGAATGCATACATCAGAAGCTGGTTTTATTTCTGGGAAGCTCCTGGTAATACACCACTATAGCTGGACTTCCTCCTCTATCTTTACCTCCAAAGGTAGTGGTGCCAACATTATTTATACTTGAAGTACTGAGCACTGTAAAAGGAGGACTAAAACAAGCCTGTACCATAATTTAGTAACAGGTCAGTCAGCATAAGAACACGGCTTTCACCCGTTCCACTGCCTTCCCCCGAGCTGTGGCTGCTGTACCTGGAACGAAAGGAACTGCACTGGTCTAAATCACAGATGCAACAATTGTGTACAAAGAGCCACTAACTTAGCAGCTGTACAGCACAACCACTTACACCGACCACTTTAAAAACAGAGCAGCAGAACAAATATCTTTTATCAGACCATGTTCCAGTGCTAGAAATCAGTCTTCACAAACCATTTTCTGTTACCAGTTGTCAGAAACAGCTCCCTACCTTATTGTGTCTGTGTTACGGATTGAGCAGCCTTTAAGGGCTAAGAGCAGCAACACACCAAGAGAAGGTTACAAAATTGTAGAGTCAGCATGGTTGTCTTATTTGATGAATTCACTTCACATTTAAATTTTCTTAAAGTTGACTTAGCCTATTAAGACAAGTTTGAATTTTCATTCAAACTTTTTCCATTCTTGGTTGGCTTTCCATTCTTGGCCTTGTTGTAGACTTTCCTATGAGTCTACAACAAATTGTCTCATATTTCTTATGACTTTATTTCTGGGTGAATACATGTATGTATAAAACCTACTCAAACATAGTCTGTTAGCCACAAACAAACAGAAAAGCCAACAAAATCCTCCTCCTCCAAGGCATTAATAGGTAATAGAAAGATTTGGGTTAAGAATATTTTTGTTCCTTTTTATGTCCCAAAAAGAGGCAAGAAACTCATTAAGAAGAGCCTTAATTATCTGCAAGAGTAGAAAAAAGAAGGAATGCTTACCATAGGAAGTAGCTTATTCTCACAAAAGAAAAAAGAAAAAACCCAAAAAACAATTGTCTTAACTTCAGTGATGACTGTATTTCAAACTTCTGTACTACTAGTTTCCTAAAGAAGTTTTAAACTCAGAACAGACTTTGTTGATAAACTACACAGAGAACAGAAATATTGTAATGATTAGCAGAGAAAACTTAAAATTTACTGAATACTGGATGGAAACCCAGAAGGAGGATTTGCAGAGTATAAATTATTAAATAATAGGCAAGAAGCTTCAGCAACTATATTTCGTGTACCTGGAAAGAAAAGAACTACTGGAATACAAAAAAAAAATCCAGTAGAAGAAGAGTGTAAGAGCTTAGGTAAGTCTCTGAACAAATTTTTATTTCCTACCAATAAATTTCCTTGCAATGAAGCTTGACCTTATTGAAGAGCTCAAATAAGTTACCACAGCAGTACACCTTGAAATAATTTCTTCATAAACTGCAAGAGATGCATAGGTACGCCAGCTCCGTGCACCAAGCACATTAGAGAACCTAAAGTACCCTCACATCCTGATGATGCTCCTCTTACCTTATTATCTGAGGTACCTTGTTACAGTGACACTCATCAAGTCACAAGGTAAAACTTGAATTTGCCAGAATCAAAACACAGAGACTCTTAAGTCTCTCCATAAAAGAAAAGCACAGCACACTTCAAACTTCGAGAAACAGACCAGTGGGAAAGGTGGATACTGCCACCATGTGGTGCAAAAAGAACAAAATTAGAAGTCTACATTAAAGAAAGGTCAATGTCCCAAGAAAAACTGTTTCTAGCATAACTTTAATTATTTACTATCTTGTTAATTTGCTTCAGCAAAAGTTAATATAGATGTCAGTCAAATCTCAAAGGCTGAAATCCTCCTGTACAATTTTATTAAATCAAAGCACATTAAGTGTTACAATGAAGGAAAATACTTATCCAAGACAAAATTAACAGGATTAGTTTAAATCTCAATTACGACCAGAGATGGTGACACAAACTAATGCTGAAGCACATAAACGCATAAATTTTATTGACTACTTTCTCTAATTCAATCAGAATGAGAAATGAAAATACATGAATCTTACAAGATAAACTTCTATAAATAATTTCTCCTTACACCTGATTATTCTCTAAGTAAATTTCACAGGGAAAAAAAGTCAGTAACTAAAATACATTCTCAGAAGTAGTAAAATGACAGTGTCATTAAAATCCCTATTAGCCATGACCTGGATAAATATCCTCTGAGTACCTGAAACTGTTGTCCCAACTCCAGATTTATGCAGAACTAAGCTAAAATACAAATCACCCTAGCTATATACATACCAAGAATACTATAAATATTCATAAATACATTTGAAACAACATGCTCCTTATACTGTTTTGATTCCTTTGCTCTTTAAAAATAAAAATTAGAAATATTTATAAAATTTGTTTCTCTACTTCTGGTGTTTTTACCTTACCTGAAATCAAATTATCTTTTTCTTTAGTATAGAAACAAATAGGAAAATTAAAATGTAAAGAATTGAAAAGCATAACAGAGAAGATGCAACTCCAAAGAACTTTTAAAAATACATTTTTATAATATTAAAGCAAAAGGTGAAGCAAACGACTACCAAGACATCCCTGTCTCAAAAACTATACACTGAACCATCATGGTGTCTTCTGCTGCTGCTGGGTGAATATCTGGTCCAGCTTCCCCACCTTGAAACTTGCCCTCAGAAAGTGCAACACAGCTGATAAGAGACTACTCTGAACAGTCTCATGAGCAAATCTTGCAGGGTAGCCATAGCATAGTGTTAGCTGTTATACAAGGATACATGTAGCTTATTTCCTCTTTCCCTCCCTGCCTCCCTCCCTGAAGTAATTTTTATACAGCAAAAAAGCTTTTATATCTTACACATCAATAATGATTTCGAGAATGAGATTTTTGCAATATATATATATATTTACAGTTTCTGAACTTAGGTAACTAAGGAGCACAGACCTCTGTCAGACACTTCAGTTGGGATCTGTACCCACTTAGTTCTTCTGTTAGACTCTCCTTTTTCATCTGTAAATCACTTAGCTCTTTTCTTAAGGAATGGACTACTTCATGGAATCGGACCTAGAAGAAAAAGACAGATATTCAAAGTTGAAGCTAGCAAAATTGCAGTTGCAAAACTATAAACCTAAAAACACATCAGCTCAACATTTTATGACAATAATTTACCAAATTATTTCTAGGGCATGACATAAAGGTAAAGATTATATTGCTGTACAACTAAGGCAGCTTCCACTCAGGCTGACCAATCAAAAAAATACAGTTGCTAATGGACCACATGGCCCCACGCACTTCCTCATGCCAAATCTAGAGCCTACTTGATTAGCAGTGTAAAAAGAGAAAAAAAACCACCCTAAAACGAACAAAAACCCAAACAAACCAAATACCTATTTAGTAATAATCAATTTAACTTTCCCCAACCAAGAAAATTTTTATGGGGTATGTAGAAATGGAGAGATTTGTTTTGTTTTGTTTTCTGCCAGCTCAGTGTGCTGAATTTGCACCAAAAAAAATGCAAGACAAGCACAGGGAGCAGGAACAGCACATAACCAGGAAGAACCATGACAGCTCCCCCCACACCTTCAGCAGTAATAGGTTGCTATATGGATTCAACTGCATCAGGAAACTAAAGCTCTGAAAGACTCTACTCTTCTAAATTAACGTTCAAAACCCCCGAACTTCTTACAGGACTAAAAAAATTTAAAATCTGTAATGCATACTCCTCTCCCTTCCCCCACTCTAGTCATAGGCATAGTCTCAGGCACGTAAGTCTCACATCCATAGAATTTTTTCAGAACTTTTCTACTGATCAAGAAAAAAAGATCAGAAAATACAGGAGTAAAACCACAACATCAGTATTAAAAAACAAAGAGACAAAACAAAGAAGAAAGCTTTTTTGATATACACCCACATACACGTACACAGAGGGTATTACTCCCAGATTAACTTGATACCTTAAAACGTTGCATTTGGGGGTGTGTGTGAAAAGAATAAATAATTAAGCACTGTTTTCATGCAAAATCTATTGCATACCCTCCATCCCTAATGCTTTCTTTGATATATGATTAAAGAAATACAGACAAGAAAGCACGGATTAAGTAAGCATTCAAGAGCAAGCTGTACTACACTCCCATGCAGAAGGAAGACAGGTCTCTATTTTGCTACCTGTAAATAGCAGAAGACAAAGAAAAGTTCCAGGTATAGTTCATAACTGACAGCATACAATTCTAAAAAACACAGAAGCCATAGAAATTTGCAATGTAAACACAGGTGTAGTATGCTTTATATGACAAGGCAAGCGTGCAACTGAAAGATTAGTATTTTTAACTGTAACATCTGATGATTCAATTGGTCATTTTTTAAGATAAAAATAACCTTGATTATCACTAATTGGTAACCATTTACAGCATTGTGGTTTTTTTAAAACCACACCTGCTTTTCCAGTAAGTTCTTGTATTTTTACTGCAATTTCCCTAGGAAACTTGTGCTATCACACCACAATTATTTCCCAAAACACAACAACCTTAAAAGAGATTTCCCAGTAGAAATCAAGATTACACAGGATACAGGCATCAAGGATAAATGTATTTACACAGCCTTCCCAAGAAAAGATCATGGTACGGTAATAAGAAAGTGCAAATGAATGCAGCAGATGAGGGTGAGGTTGTAGCAGTTCAACTGTTGCTGCTATTTATCTGGTTTGATAGCCAATAAACATTCATGTAACCCAGCAGCCAGAGCACACACTGCCTCTTGCCAACTCAATACAGCAGAAACAAAACTTACTGTAAAAGAGATTTCAGAAACAACTGTGTCTCTTAAAAATTACAAATTTATATTGCTGTGCTGTAACAGTTACCACTTCCTAGGCAATTTTTAAAAAACTCTTCGCATGTGGCCACCAGTTTTTACGGAAAACTAGAATTAAGTAAAAATGGGTGGGTGCAGAGGATGAAAAAGTTGGCTTCTGTTAAATTAAGTCATGTGACAGCAGTTGTATCAGTTAACAACTGCCTTCTTAAACAAACAGCAACTGAGCTGCAGTTAGCAAAATGATACACCTGAAAGACATGGCAATTAAAATCAGTTCAAACAGAATTTGCAGATATAATTTTTAAAAAAATTGCTAAATTTTTTCTTACAATGGACTACACAAAAGGTTCACCTTACTGAACAAATTGAACTGGTGCTTGGCAGCTGAATCATTTAACAGCCTGAAGTACTTTAAAATTTCACATACACTGTTTCTAAAAACATCTTAGAAATGACTAAATAAAAATCTGAATTTTTACCTATAAGCTCAAAACAAAAAAGTATGATTTTAAGCAAAAGATGCTTAAAATGTAATTTTTCAGCTGTCATCATTAACATTAACCATTACCTAGGCTTTGTTCCAACATGTCACTATTGCACCCCTTTGTGGAAGAACAGTGAAAAACATCTCACATTTGCTTTAATTCCACTATTTTAAACTTACAGTATCTCTATATACAAAATCTGCATTTAAGCTCTTCCTGCTGTTTGTCCAGTACACCCGATTTCAAATAAAGTTTAAAGCATTATATACATGTTACTTCCATCCTGAAGAATTGCAAGGCAGTATTTTATAACTGAAAAACAGAAAAAAAAGAGTCTGAAAATTTCTTGCTCAAGTTGTCTAAGCAGGACCCTTTCCTGACAAGGAAGATTTTACCCTAATATCAGTAGGCTATATTATTAGTCTGCACATAGATCTGGAGTCAGAAATTTTAATTGCCTGAGAAGTGCACAATTCCTCCTCAGGCAAGCAAAGCAGAAAAGAGCATTCCCTTCAAAGTCCTCTCCTTAGCCTTCAGGAGCCAAATGGATGCACAGACAGGATATGCAAAACAGTTCTGTAGCCTCCCAGCATTTATGTTCACATAAACCTTTATGTTCACACTAATCCTCTGCTAAAAGAAGTTGAAAAGAGCAGAAAACAGTACCTTACTACAATACATCTTTAGAATGCCTTATCCAGAAAAAAGAAAGGTCGAAAAATGACTTCTTCAAAAGAAAAAGTAATGTGTGAAGAAGAAAGGGGTTTCATTGAACATTTAAGTAGAGGAGTTTTTGTCACAGACAAAAATAACATTTACTGGTTGAACACAAGAGTAAAAGAAAAGAAGATTAAGGGTAGAAGGTGGCTGCTACTCATCTCTCCCACTTCACATCTTTTTGACAGCCATTTTCTACTCACAAATTAAATCTAAATTGTGCTGTGACAGCTTCACTTAAAGCAGCTGACAAGGTTACTAACTCCTGGTATCTATCCTGCCTGGCTACAGAGTCTTTTATACTGACTGTCAATCAATTCCTGAAGTCCTGAACTTCCTGCACACCAATTTCAATAGATCCACTGACATGGATTTCAGTTTCTGTTAAAAATCTGTTTTTTTCAACCATGGTGATGCAGGAATCAACAAAACCTCCTCAAATACTTTTGCAGAAGGCGGTGGGTACAGTAGCCAGCTAGGGGGTGATAACCTAACAGGCCCCACATTACATGTTCTTGTTTATCCCAAAGAAGCTTATGATCTTCCTAGCACTGTCAAAAGCCCAGCTTTTTAAAAGATGTTCAAAAGAACATGCTTTAGATAAGGGCGACAATTTTTACTTCTCTGTACATATCTAGAGCACGTACACCATGACTTTAATCCAGAGAATTCACTCATGTAGCATTTATATGTCAACAAATGTACTAAGGTTTTTAACACTGTATTATTTACAGCTTCCTTAATAACAAGCTCTATACATAAGTACAATACTAATACTTTGCTGAATGAAGGTTTGTATGTCTAAATCTTCTTCATCCTCATAAGTCAGCTGGGATGCTCTGGCCACATACCACAGTCTTTTTATTGCAAACGAGTACGCCGTGGCTTCTTCATATACTCACAAGCCATAATTAACAAAAAGATCAAGAAAATGACTCTTAAAATATACTCTAAGATACACTTTGTCTCCTGTGTTTAGACAAATAGGAAAGGGACATATGGAAAGCATAAGACTAAAGGAAGGGATGTTTGCAAGAGGTATCCCAACTTGTGGTTCCGGCAACCCAAGTTTCAAATTCCTTTTTTCAGCCTGCTGTATTTTGTATCATCAATGTGTGCTCATATTTTAATTGTAACATCCCATCTGCTTAACCTCCTTAAAATACGTCAGCAGTTCTACTCTCCTTCAAGACATCAAAATCTGGGATTAAAAAGTTCCTCTCTTTACTGGAACCCAGTCATAACAGATTGATCCAGAAACACATCTGCCTCTGAAGGTCCTTTATTTCTAGTCGGAGGTGAAAAAAACCACAACTCACCACAATCTACAGCTTGCGGTGGGCTGACCCTGCCCAGCAGCCTATATAGCTGCTCACCCACTTGCTGCCTCCCCTGGGAGCAGGACAGAGGAGAGAGTGAGAAGAACAAAAGCAAGAAAACTCAGGTGTTGAGTTTTCTAAACAATTACTGAAGGAAAGAGAGGTGAGCTTAAAAAGTAAAAAAGAAAGAGAAAAAGCAAAAGAACTCATCACCTCCCAGAAACTGGGGAGACTGATCAAGACTGATATCCAGCCAGTCTCTGAGTAATAACCGCCTTGGAAGCCACCACCCCCCACCTCCTCTTTCTCTACCTCCAATTTACACTGCTGAGCGTGATGCTATATGGCATGCGATATTTCTTTGGCCAATTCGGGTCAGCTGCCCAGCTGTGTCCCCTATCAATCACATGACCATTCATTGCTTGCTGGGGCACGAGGAGGCAGAAAGCAGAAAAAAAGAAAGCCTTGATGTTGTGCAAGCACTGTCCAGCAACAGCCAAAACACTGTCTTAGCTACCAGTGCAAATCACAGCAAGATTTGGACTGCTATGAAGAAAGTTAATTCTGTCCCAGCCAGACATAAGACACAGGTTAGATTTTAAACCAATACAAAACCCAATACTCACTGAAACATATTCAGGGATAGAAAGCTGATCTTCAGGAAGAGACTTTAGCTTCTCATAGCATTCATCTGTTAATTCCAAGTCTCGCAAGCTACGACGGATATCTCCAGCTCTCTCTCTCAATTGATGATTTGTTTCCTCCAGTTGCTTCTGTCTCAATAAAATAGTTTCCATTTCTTGTTTCATTAGAGCCTGATGTTTTCTTCAAGATGGATTTGAAAAGAGAAGATACCAGGTAGTGAGTAACACAAGTGACAAAGCTTCGCAATACCCTGACAAAGAAGCGAGTTCTGCTCATTCCGCAGAGGGAAAAATTTACAAAGATTAGGTAATTAGTGCCAGAATGTATACCTACATGGTTAAAGTCATATCAGATACAGTATATGTAAAAAGCCAGGAACTTTATAGTCACTGACAATACAAAACTGAATCTGAGAACAGCCAATCTCCACATATGCTCACTTGAATTTATGAACCAAACTTAATTTACTAATTAAAAGGTTAAAAACATGAAAAAGCAGAATCTATTTCCACACAAACCCCAAGTAAACAGTAAAACACCAAATAAAGCAATACCAGCTTGAACTTGTATCTTACCAAGTTTCAGCACATGCACAGTAATACAGAACCCTTAATTTTCTAACCACTGTAACATACAAAGTTGGAGTCCTTCATTAAAAAAAACAAACAGCAACAAACTAAGCACTACTACAATAAAACAAGCAGCCTTACTTCCAGCCTTAAAACACCATCACTACTACTATCATCAGTGATAAGGTATTATACAGCAAGAGAAACTGCACATCAGTTAATAATGTTTAGAAGTGCTTATTTTATTTAAATCGAAGACAGCTAACCAATTTTTTTTTTTTTTAGCTGCAGCTCTTGAAAACATATTTAAATTATGGTCATTTCTGCATTACTTAAAAAAAGGAATAAAAAAAATACTAACTAGTACTACAAGGCAACATCTACCCCACTGGTTTCAAAAAGATAACAGGAATTCTGAGGTCAGCAAAGCAGTCACAAAAGGACACACTCCATGGTGTATACAATTCTATTACACGAGGATGAAAAGTGAAGTAAAAGACTGACAAGAATACTAATAAAAGATTGGGAAAAGCAGTTTAAATTTTTTATGCCTATTAATAACAGTTTGCACATCAGTACTTTTTTACTGAGCACTCCTTAGGTAACTCAAGTACGGCCAGCATAAAAATATTCCACTCTGGTGCATCTAAGCACACAGAGTGACAGACGTTTTTCTGACAATCAGCTGCTCTTAGCTGAAAGACTTTGCTGGAACTAATCTTTGTTAAAGCTTCACATCCCTAAATCTCTTCTAGCCTTGCTACAGAATAGGACTTGGAATTACTCACATGCTGTAAGCTCTACTTTAACATGAGACTACGTAAGTAATGCTCTTCCTTCACATGTGTGGAGATATTTAACTGACACTGTGATTTGGAGAAGCCTGCTAGCCAGTCTACTTTTCAGGTTAACTCATTATTTCAGACAAACAACATGGAAAGTGAGTTTTTACACCATCAACCGAAAGCATTTCTGACAAATAAGAAGTACTAACTGGAAAAGCTAAACATTATGCACTTACCTTTCCCAAGTCTTCTACACTGCAGTTATTAAAAATTCTGTTTAAATTGATGGAAATTCTGCCACCTCTGCCTAGTCCTTTTGTTCTTCATTCATTTTAAGAACATTTTTACTACCTCTTCCTACTAAATTTTGAATTTAGGCAACATAAAACCATACCCACAAACTCCAGCCAGTGAGAGTTGAATTCAATTTACTTATATGTAAATTAAATATGTAAATTCAATTTTTAGAATGAAAGCACTAATATAACCTGTAAAAGAAATCCTATTCCTGCAACTAATAATTATCTGTTTCTGTTAATAACTTATTAATACAAATTCAAATTAATTCACAAATTTGTTAAAGATGAAGTTCTTAATTTTACTTCCATAAATGGCATCTTCTTGCTGTAATGCCAACTGACTATCCAGTCGTAAAGACAACAGCTGCTTTTGATGGATTGCATCATTAAGCTTCTCCTCTAGCTCCTCAATCTAAATATAAAGAATGTGAGCATAAAACAAAGTAAGTACCATACTAATTTTTAAAAAATATTTTACAAAAAGAACAAGTTGAAACAAAAATGTGAAGATCCCAATGCTGCAGGCAGTGCAGTACTGGCTGTCTAACAAGACCTCTAAATATGCTAGGGCTTCACAGAATATGATATGGAGTTTGTCTCAATGACCTAAAAATAAAAAAAGGCTTTGCTCTTAAATGGGCCTTTTTCAGTGAAATAGCTATTTGTTCAACTAATTTCAAGTTAGGCTTAAAACTCTGAGCAGGAAATCATTTATATGTTATATAAATGAACTGCACACAAATGCGGAAAAGTTTTTACACCTTTCTTAATTTCATGAATCTTAGTGCAAGCTGTACACAACAAAATCTACTATTAGCATGTTGGTATATTCTAGCCCCATCTTCAGTAACAAAGCATTGAAGAGTATTCAGATCACTTTTTTTAATGTTCCACTAAAGTTCAAGTTCAAAGCCCTGCTATGTTGCTAAGATGAGTGATGGAATTTTTTTTCATCTCTGAAAGAAAACAGGTGTTTTTCCTTTGTATTTAAGAAAGCTGAAAATAATTAGATTACCCTTCATATATTAATAAGTATAATGACTTGAACAATTGGCTACGTTTTCTGTATCTTTGTTTCCTTTTCTTCTCATTAAAAAACACAAACAAAACACACCAAGAAAACCCCCAAACCAAGCAGATCTCCATCATGTAAGACAAAGAAATTCTTTCCAGAACAGAAGTTTCTATCATACTATAAAAGCACCAAAACCAAGAAAAGATTATATAATGAAAGGAGAAAGACTACTTACCTTGGTCAAATATTCAACTTTCAAGTTGTCGATCATCAAGTTTTTTTGTGATAATTCTATTTTAAGCAGCTGAAGATTATGCAGCAACTCCTTCCGTTCAATTAGCTGCTTAGTGATTTTTACAGTACCTTCTCTCTCTTCAGAGGAAGAAACATCATCGGTTGGTACTGTGGTTTCCAAGCTGATATCCTCAGATTCCAAGGAGCTAGAAACGTTTACTTTCTTGATTACCTTAGAGCTTTTATGTGACATTTTCTTCCACTATTCGCAAAGCTTTTTTAAGCTATACTTTGAGATGAGTCTCCTGAAGAATCAACTGCAAGAATCAAAACAATTAAATGAAATGTCACTATGAAAAACTAACCAGTTAAATTAGACCGCTAAGGAAGTGATGCTTCTCAGTATCACGTGAATATTTTTTTTTCCACTCAAGAAAAACATTTTGAGAAGCTCTGAAGGGTGCTGCTGCCTGAGGACTCTCTTCCTAAACAATCATTACCAAGCGTTTTGACTATAATAAGCTAAATACCAGCGTGAACACCAGCGTGAATCTAGCTTACTAGTACGATGCTATAAATAAAGATGTGCACGTTGTCAAAAGCGCATGCACCGAAAACTCCCGAGACGTACGAGGCGTATACAGCGCCAGAGAGCACCCGGTAAGAGGCACATCACGACTTGCTGGAGAAAACGGTAAAGGAATACTTTGATCACAAAATCAGATAGGTTGGAAAAGAACTCCGAGATCATCGTGTCCAACCTAAGACTGACTGTCCCCTTGTCAACTACACCATGGCACTCAGTGCCATGTTCAGTCTTTCCTTAAGCACCTCCAGGTTAAGGTAACTGCACCACCCCCCGGGCAGCCCATTCCAATGCCTAATCACCCTTTCTGTTTATAAAATCCACCTGATGTCAAACCTTAAACTCCCCTGGTGCAGCTTGAGGCTTTGTCCTCTTATCCCGTGGCTGGGTACCTGGGAGGAGAGCCCGAGCCCGAGCTGGCTACAAGCTCCTTTCAAACCTTGCTGGCCTTTGCCTTCTCAGCAGCAGTAGCTGCACTGTTCTTACCACGCTGGTTGACCCAGCAGCCACACGGACTTTTAAAACCACCCGGCACAGACCACGGCTGTTACTTACAGACGGCGCTGCTCAGAGCCCAGCAAGGAGAGGAGATGCCGCGCTCGGAGCCCGGGCCAGCGACAGCCAGGCTGCCCTGCCGCGGGCTGCTCTCCAGGACCACCACCACCACCCCTTCCTTCCGCACAGCAGCCGTGGGCAGCTCGGGAAGGGGAGATGCTGTTCGTCCCGCAGGATGCCCGGAGGTGTTAAAGGCAGCGGGCGTCTGCCCAAGCCGTAACTCGGCGGCGGGGCGGGGCAGAGGGCAGCGGCCCTGGCCAGGCCGTGCCGGTCCCGGGGGCCGCCCCCGAACACCTCGTGCAGCGGCGGCAACGCGCGCGCGCTTCCGCCTGCCCTCGGCGCAGCGG
>VZTD01001019.1:682120-742783 GCA_013397725.1 Rhagologus leucostigma
CTGCCCCCCCGCCGCGCCCGCGCCCGGCAACGGGCACGCGCCCGGGCTGGAGGCGCGTCCCAGCGGCCCCGCCAGCAGCCTGTGCCCCGGGCCGCACTTCCTCCTGCCCGACACCAACCTGCTCCTGCACCAGGTGAGCGGCTCCGGGAGGGACGGATGGTGTGGCCGCATCAGCGCTGGGGAGGGCCCGCCGCTGCCACGCCTTCCCTGCGCTGGCCTTGTTAAATCCCTGTGGGTGTAATTTTCTGTGTGGGTTCCAGCGTCGCGCTAGAGAGGCGCGTTTGGCAGCGCGCTGCGCGCTTGGCTCCTTCTATGTTTCCCGTGGCTGCTTGATCCCTGCCTGGGTAGTCTTTTCTTTCTCTGCCAGCTCCTGAGGAGAAGGCTGCAGCATCAGTGAGCCTGGTCTGGTCTTAGACTATGTTTCAGTTTTATGGGGAAAGAGTGTGTGCGTGTGGGGTTTTTTGTTTGTCTTGTTTGTTTTGTGGTTTTCTTTTTTGTTCTTGTTTTGCTGAGTTTGGTTTTTGTGGTTTCTTTTTTTTTCTGCCTGAATCGTATGAATAAAGAACAGTAATTAGTTAGTTAGTTAGTTATTTTCTGGTTGTGGTCTGATATGGGTCTGAAAATTCAAGCAGGGAAAATTGGTAAACTCTGAAATAGTGATTGGGATCTTCGTGTCGTCACTGAATTTTTGGATCTTCTGTAGTCACCAAATTTTTCTAAATGCCTCTTCTGTTTTTCAGGATGTAGGTTTAGGTTCTTTATACTGCGATGTTGATTTCATATAGTGAATGGAAGGTGCAAAATCGTCCCATGTACACCTCTGGAAGCACGGGGGCACCTTTACTCTGCAGCCCATCAATAGCTATGCAAAGGTTTGAGTCTGAGCAGGGCAGACAGTAGACTTTGAGGCTGGGAGGAATTCCCAGGCTTGACGTTTAACTTTTTTCCTTTGATTGTTTTTGAATACTTGTGTAGAAGGTAGAATAGCCCTGTGCAGACTTTGGAGACTGGAACTAATTCATGAATCCTAACATGGAGTACTCTGGAGAGGGGCACAACACTTGTGTGTTTTAGCAGAGATCCCAAAAGTTTTAAGGATTTTCGTCCCAAAACAGCAGGTCAAGGGGATGTTTTCAGCCTCTTACAAATGGACTTCTTGGTATCTTTTGGTAAAGTTTGTATGTGTGTCCTGTAGAATGCTCTGAGAATGTGCCAGTGTGTGCTGACGTGAACTGGAGAAGTGGGGATTAGGAAGTCTTGGTAATGGTAGGGAAAGATTTTGCCAGGAACTGAAACAGTTTTGCCACGGTAAGACTTGGCCTGTTGCTTCAGCTTATACATAGAATAATGCTGGATTTCTTCCCCTATGAACACAGCTCTAAATCTTTCAGGTCGTGTAAACATCGGGTTCACAGGAGCTCGGCCTAGTATTGCTTTTAATTCTTTTAGCTGTGCCCTCTAGAGGCTTACTGCTCTGTCTCATTTTTCAGGTGGGTTTGCAGTTTCTTGCCACAAGCTTAGGAAGTGAAGCTCCCATCTTTTTCTCCCAACAGATTACATGGATCTCTAGTGTACATTTCTTTGTCTTGCTGTCAGGAGTTGGCAAAGAAAACTGCTGAAAAATTTAACAAAATCCCTTAAAAAAGAAAAAGGTCTTTCAAAAGCAAAGAGCAGCTCACAGAATTCCTGTTGATTTGACTCCATGGAAACTGAAATTTCAGTTTAACAGTGGGATTGTTTCTGGGGAACTCACGCTTACACATGCATAGGCACATTGGCTAGATAAGTGTAGTTGGGTACCATTTTGTGGCTTGCATTCCTCACAAAGGTGGACAGCCTGTAAATTATGTCGGATTTGTGTCAGGTGGAGCATAGTTGCATTTTGTTTACTAAGGGTAAATTTTATAGGAACCCATTTTATGTAAGCAAAATTTGTGGTGTACACTTGGCCTTACCTTTGTTTGGAATCCTGCACACATTGGGAATGAATTTGTTGGAAGTCAGAATAAGTCCTTATCTTCACTTCAGGTCACAGAGAGGCTGCAAAGAAATTTGACTTTTTCCCCACAAGGAGGAGAAAGCAACTTAATACACTGTTCAGTTTCCCAGTGGTGAGAGAAAAAGGCAGAAGTAGTGCCAGTCATTATTCATATTAGCTTTTCATGTATTAGCCAAGGAAATATTTCAAGTCCTATTACTGGATAGAATTAAACAACAATTTTGATTTGTTTCCATTTTGTTCCTCAGATTGATATCCTTGAAGATCCTGTTATTAAGAATGTCATTGTGCTGCAGACAGTCCTACAAGAAGTCAGGCATCGGAGTGCGCCAGTGTACAAGCGAATTAGGGACTTGATTCAAAACCCAGAAAAACATTTCTATTCTTTCACCAATGAGCATCACAGGTAAGGTGTGGAATGGGTTATGACAAAGTTTTGCTGATACCTGGTAAAAGAAAGTGGGAAACAAAACTGGAACATGTGGACTGGAAGAAAAATTAGACTCATGTCATAGAACTGTGTATTTCTAAGGAATCCTGTTGGGAAATAGTTGATGTTCCAGGAGCTTTTCTGTTTATAGTTAGTGTACGTCTCTATATGTTATGAAAAGGGGGTTAGAATATTGAATAAGCTTTATAGACAGCACTGTTATCTTGAGCAATAGAATACTGATTTTCCATTTTAGTGTCCCTTTTAAACATATTCCGATACTTTTATCAGTATTGTCAGCTTAGTGTGTAGCATAATTCAAAAATCCTTGAAGTTAGTGACAGAAAGCTTTAAGAAATGAAGATGCAATTAATTTGCCTTTATTTGTGCTCACAATTAGTTTCTAGTACTGCAGTTCTAGGAATCTTGAATCCATAGTTCTAACAGCTTCAATGCAAACCTCTTCAATTGTCTGTGAGAAAGTTGGTATTAGAAATGAACACTTCCTTCCTATTCTCCTTTACCTCTCTCTCTCCTGGCCTTTCAGTGGCTTAAGGAGTGTTACACATGTTATAAAAATGGGTACAGTCATGATTCTTTTGGCCTAACATCCTTGATCTTGTTTGTCTTGAAATTTTTTTTAAGTGTAGATAAATGCTGGGATTTGTTTCGTTTTGTCAAACACCCCGCTATTGTTTTTAAAATTTATTTAGAGAAACGTACATAGAGCAAAAGCGGGGAGAAACTTCTAACGACCGCAATGACAGAGCCATTCGGGTTGCAGTGAAATGGTACAATGAACATTTGAAGAAAATAGAGGATGAGGAGCAGATTCAAGTTATCTTTTTAACGAATGACAGAACTAATAAAGAGAAAGCTGTGGAGGAAGGGATAACTGCTTATACATGTAAGTGAAGTAGTATGTATGTTTAATTTATTGCTTAAATAAACTGAGCAGTCTCTTCATACCTAAATCCCCTGCATTTCTTGCATAAATATTTATGTGTGTGCTTTTGTAGGTGAGGAGTATATAAAAAGCTTGACAGCTAATCCTGAGCTTGTAGATCGTCTTGCTTGTGTATCTGATGAAGGGGTATGTTTTTATTTTCTTTTTATAAAATAAATAAATGACAAATGGCTTGTAGTATAATGTTACATACTGTATGTCAGGGTACTGGCATCAGTTTAGAATACAAGGAGTCTGGACTTTATTACCATTTTGGCAATTTAACTTTTTGACAACTGAAAAGTAAAAAGGAAATATTGCAGCCATTTTCAGTTCTGCTTATATGCCTGTTAGTATGTATGTTGTTATCTGTAAAAAGCCGGTTGCTTTAGATAACTGTTGTGAAGATGAGAATAGTAACGGTTAAATAAAGTATATAAATATGAGAAATAATTGGAACAAAATGAAAACAAAGTATTTTACAAACCATTTAGACCTTTGTTTCGTGTCTGCTAGAAAAATCTATGTTAAGTTATTGATCAAAAGCATTTTCATTTGGTGATTAGTGAAGTTGACATAAATGCAGGCTGCAGCTCAAAGTTGAGCTACATCCTCTTCTACTTTCTTATGCTTTGTGTTTATCAGAATCCAGGCTTATATGTTGACATACAACTGATAAAGCTGAACACTCACCACAAAAATGGGAAAGTTAATTTCATCAGAGTTAGTTTTAACAGAATAGAGCTCTATGCAAGAGTGGGAAGAAAGTGGAGGGCTCAGGTGTTCTCAGCAGTTAACTGTAGATCATTCAGGTGTAAGCAATTGTCTGACTGCTCCAAAGTTTAGTCACAGTAATGTATTTTCGTAATGTTTCCTATAGCTTGCAGTATATATGCTCTGTGCCATACTCTTCGCTACGCTAATACTTTCTTTGTTAAGTATCTGTTTAGTCACTATATCCAAATCAACATAAAGTTGTGCAGTATGTTTTTAAGTAACCGCAGGAAAACAGGAAGAGTCCCTAGAATTGCCACATTTTTATGCTTTTGATGCTTCATTAGAAAAAGTACTGCTTAATAATAGTTTTTCATTATTGTGCATATTCAGACCTACACACAGTTACAGTTAGGGAGTTTGTTAGCTTGAGTGTGTCATGTTCCTGAGCTCAGTTTTGAAATTAACATGAATATAAAATACTGAAAATTTCCTCTCCTTTTTTTCTTTTTTCCTAAAGAAGGAAATAGAAGGTGGAAAAATAATATTCCCAGAACATATTCCTCTTAGCAAATTGCAGCAAGGAATAAAATCTGGTATTTACCTCCAAGGAACTTACAGGGCAAGCAGAGAGAATTATCTTGAAGCTACTGTTTGGGTTCATGGAGATGCTGAAGAAAACAAAGAGGTGAGTTTTCATTTTACCTCCATGCTGTAAACTTTAACTAGCCTTAGTAATGACTTAAAATTGACTTATTTCATGGTGACGTATGTTAAAATGGAGCATATTAGTAATTTTTTACTCTTCTCATTTTTTCTGATGTTTTGGAGATGTTTTCATTTTTTATTTGTATGGATATAGACTGCTTAAATGCTGACTATGCTCTTTCTGAAAAAAGAATAATGTATTAAAAATTGCAGTTTGATAAAGTAATTGGTAAAACAAAGATGAATCTTGGTTGTTCATAGTTTTTCAATTGACTTGTAACAGCTTTTAAAATCAGTTTGAAATATATGATGAAAGACAAAGGAACAAATGTGTAGGAGGATTTTCAGAAAAAAAAACAGTCACAAGCCCTTGTGGGCTTCTCCGGCTTTGTTTCCCCTGCTATTTTCCTGCTTGGTGAGGAGTAGATGGGCTGTTTCCCACCCAGCAGTTAATCCATCTGTCTGCCTGCTGGATTCTCAGTTGGTGCAGTTGTACAGACGCTGTTTCCAAGCAGTGGCAGTTGTCTCCTCCCTCCCTATTTGTGGCAGCTGGAGGTACTTGTCTTGTCTCTCTTTTATTCTTCTTTCTTAGTAGTATGTGGAATCCCCTATCCTGCAAAAATAGGATTATCTGATTTAATTAAACCCCTCAAAACCCAGGGAAAACATATTTCTTACAGAAGCAATTGGAATCTTGGAATAACATCATCTGTACTGTAAGAAACCTGGGCAGAGGAAAAAAGTGCATCACAAACATGCTTTAAAATGTTCTTTGTAGTGTAGAGCCTGTCATACACGTTTACTCTTCTGTTACGCTCCTTAGATTTGGGCCTTCTGTTTTCATCACCATGGATATTTTCATTTCCATTTTGTTTTCTAAAAAATCCAGATAATTGTACAGGGACTGAAACATTTAAACCGAGCAATTCATGAAGATATTGTAGCCGTGGAGCTGTTGGCAAAAGATGAGTGGGTGGCACCATCCTCAGTGGTCTTGCAAGATGATGGCCAGAATGAAGAGGACATTGAAAATGAAGAGGAGAAAGAAAACATTGTATGAAAGAAAAAATTTTACTTAACTGTGGTGTTCCGAAAGAGATGAAATCCATGGTACCCTGACAGTGTTAGGCTTTAGATTTATATATCCTCTTTATAAAATGTGAATACAGCAATTATAAAACTTACATGTAGTTGTACGGTTGTGTTAAATACATGATAATGGATAAAATGGACCATAAATTAGTCTCTGCTAGAAATTCCCACTTTACTTTATTAAGCTTAATAAATCCAAAAGTTACTGAATGGTAGTCATGTAATAATGTAAATCTGTATACACTGATGTGCAGATTAGGATTTGTTAGAGTAGGAGCAGGTGTTGTATCATGCTGAGAGTCACCTTTTATAGGCAATACATACATTTGGAACCTGTTGTAAAATATTTTTGGGTCTTGAAGTAATTTCACTTAATGTGCAGGCCGTGCACACGCATGTATGCCCTGTACAAAAAGATAATTTCTTAAAAAATTATCTTTCCACTGAATTTCGTGGGAATGTTTTTTAATGATTATGTGGAGAATTACTGGAGAATTTTCAGGCAGTGTAAAAGGACTCAAAAAAATTAAAATAATAGGTTGTAAAATAACATGGAAAATGTTATTTGTTTGGATTTTCTTAATGGACATCATTTTAGAAAAATAACAGCAGAAAAAGACTGACAAACACTGTCTTCTCCCACTGTCTCTCCTAACTTGCAGCTAAGTAGTCATGTCACATACTGAAAATACTAAAAGTCGTGCAAAGCACAGAGAGGCACAGGAGGTTCTATTTATGAAGTCATAATAGAATTTATGTCCTTATAATGAGTTACAAAATGTTGCTACTAACGTTTAAGTTACCTACTGTAGTTGAACATGAGTTCAAACAGTTTTGCATTTTTAACCTGTGTTCTACCAGCTGAAGACTTCTGTTAGCAAGGACATGCTGAGGCCTACGGGAAGAGTAGTGGGCATTATAAAACGAAACTGGCGGCCGTATTGTGGGATGCTTTCCAAGTCACAGATCAAAGAGGTGAGGAAATAATCCAGTTATTTTAAGTGCAGGGTTGGGTTTTTTTCTTCAATTGGAAATTAATTGTTCCTTTCTCTGGTTGTTAATAGGCAAGGCGCCATTTGTTTACACCAGCTGATCGCAGAATTCCTCGCATTCGCATAGAAACCAGACAAGCAGATACATTGGAAGGGCAAAGAATAATTGTTGCTATTGATGGTTGGCCCAGGAATTCCAGGTATCCTAATGTAAGTTTAGGTGGTTTTTTCTGAACTTTTAACTATCTGATTTTTTGTGTTTCTTAGGTAAAATATTTATTATCTGCAACACTGAGTAACTGCAAACAGTGTTGACATAAAGTTTAAATTCTTTGAGTGCCATTTGATGGTGCAAATTAAGGAAGTCCCTAAATGATTTAATTTGCTCTTACCACTAGCTATAGGGTTATCATACTTAGAAAGCTTACTCATCCAGTTCTGCAGTGAACATAGATGTGCTACTTAAGGTGCTTTATATAGACTAACCAAGGACTGCCTTGTTTTAGTCAGCGTTCCTAGAAATGGGAATCATTCGCTCTGATTTTGCTCATTCACACATACCAATCACTGTTCTAGCAGACATTTGACAAATGCGCCAAATGCAATCAAATTGCCAGTAGGTTAAGAGTAGTTAAAAGCTCAGTGTAAATAACGGAGGCTGTATGAGAAACTGAGGACACTGCCTTTCATTTGTGTTGAACACTAGCCAGGTTTTGAAGTCTTCCAGTGGCTTGTGTGGGAATACACGGCCTGTAATGAAGCAGAGTACAAGTGTCTCCCGCTAGTTTAGAGAAATGAAGGGAACATGGAATATATGGAAGAAGCATTAAGAGAAAGTCAGCATTACTGCAGAGAAGTGAGGAAGAAGGTGGAGTTGTGTGGTAATAGGGTGTGAGATGTGTGGCACAAGGCAAACCCATAGAGAAATAAGAGTGTATTAGTTTTGCTGTTTTTGCAGCAGTGGTTTTTCCTTCCTGCAAAAGTGATTTCACGTTTATAATTTTTGGAGTCTTAATTGTGGAGAACTTAGAGCCGTTCTAAGAAAAGAGGGGGATAGACTCAGTTCAGACTTACTGAATCAGATAAATGCTTAAAATTAAATTTCTCTTAAAGATGAGAAACGTAACGAAATTTTAAAAGATTGCTCCTACTCTGTGGTTTAATATAAGAATAAGCTAAAGGTTAATGTTCGCAAATACTTATTTTTGGACAAATGGTATTGCTTGGTATGTGTATGTGTATGTACCTATATTGTTCCTCAGGGTCATTTTGTGAAGAATTTGGGAAGTGCTGGAGATAAGGAGACAGAGACAGAAGTTCTTCTGCTTGAACATGATGTCCCTCACCAGGCTTTTTCCCAGGCTGTCCTTAGTTTCCTACCAAAAATGCCATGGAGCATTACAGAAGAGGTAATAATTTGTAAGTTATTGTAGTAATTACTGTGCCTTCCCCTTCATTGCAAACTGTGACATTCTTGAATATCCCAGTGCACCAGAAATAGACAAGAAATGTTGTCCAGGACCGTTCTGTCTTAGTGTGAACTTTCAGCTGGATTTCCAATGGAAATAAGACCTCTTCAAGTTTTTGCATTTTGGCTAAAACTGCATTTGTTGGGGATAAGTATTTTAAGATAAAGAGGATACTAAAGGTTTTGTTAAAGAATAAAAAGATAAAAGAAGGTTTTTTGCAAAGGAGAGAGAGACTGCAATGCTGGCAATTATACAATCATCCCTAAGAGTTTTTCATCTTGCAAAATGGCTGTGTAACTCAATGTGGCAGTCTGTGTGTCATCCCAATTAATCTGAGGCATGGAGACTTTAATATATTTCTGATGTAATACAGTAATTAAAGAAAGAGAAATTTGTGTTGCAGAATTGCTCATTTAAATACAGTTAGTGAATTTTATATTTTCCACAGTAGCTTAAACACAGGAAATGGTTGCTTTAGAAGTTTTGGGAAAATGTCATCAGGAAAGAATTGGAGCATATTTTTTGATTTGGGTTGGGCTGAGTGTTTTTGGGTTTGCATTTTAATCTCCTGGAGGTCAGCTACTTCTATTATAATTTACTACCTACTCCTTTTTTTTTTTTCTGAATGTGGAATCAGGAGGGATCTTTGTGTAAATTAGCTCTCTAAAAGTCAGTTGTCTAGTCTAAGAAACCTGAGATCTTTTTGTAGCCATTTTGCAAGGGTAGATACTTCTAAAATGTGCAGTTCTTTTCGACTATCTAGACATCTAAGCCTTAGAAAGCTAAATTTAAGAGCAGTCATATCCAAGACAAATCATTCAGCTGGACATCAGTCAAAATTTCACTTAAAAAAGTCTTGATTCCTGGTCCTGCTAATTCTAAGATAGTGATAAAACTATGGTTGTATTCTGATTCTCGTCCTCATTTCTGTAAACCAAAAAAAAAATCAGTACTTGATCTTCTGTGGGGTTTTTTTAATCATTGTAGTTTCTGCATATTTGTTTTGATCTTGTCCTAAAACAAACAAACAAATAATTCCCAAAACAAAACATTCTGAAAATACTGTGTTGCTTGGGAAGATCTTCTATAACGTGCCTTTGTCAAATGATTATTTTTACTATAAAAAGGTGTTCTTGAAAACAATTTTTTGCTTTTTTTAAATTTCAGGATATGAAACACAGGGAGGACTTAAGGCATCTGAATGTTTGTAGTGTTGATCCTCCTGGTTGTACAGATATTGATGATGCATTACACTGTAGAGAAATGGAAGATGGCAATCTAGAGGTATTGTATCAATCCAGTCATTTATTTATTCACTTCTTTTTTTATTTTACAAACAGTGCAGTAGTGGTAAATGACTTGTGCAAAGCTCCAGATCTGTTGTAAATAAATTAATGGTGTTTGCACAGCTGCAAGGTGGTAGTAAAAGGAGTTAATTTGCATTAGGTCAGTGTCAGAAGTGGGAATTTAGTGTCTTCTAAATTCACCCTGCTTTATCTTCATTTAGCATGAGAATTTAACATAAAATTTATTTACTGCTTTAGCTGAGTATTATAAACAAGGATATTTACAGCTAGGATAAGGAACTATCAAAAAAAAAGTGCTAAGATACTGCTGTAATGCCTATGGAATTATTGTTTAATTTTAAAAAAAGGAAGTAAAAAGCTACAGGCTTAACACCAGCTTTCTACTCCCTTATATCTGATTTAGTCAGATTGTCTTCTTTAGAAATCAATTTGGAATTGTAATAGCAGGGTGTGCCAGAATGGAAGGTCTAGCAAACAGAAAAGCAAAAACAAATTTGCAGTGAGTCTTGAAGAACATGGAGGTGGTTATTTGAGCCCTCAGGCAAAGAGTTGCATTGGTAGTGAATATAACTTTCCCTTAAATGTAAAAATGCTCTTTTTTTGAATAATTGCTGCAACTCTTCATTTTTTTAATATGATAGGTTTTAACTATTCCTATTATAAAATATGGGAGCTGCTAAAAGGAACTGGGAATGGATAAATTGGTTTGTAGAAATGTGGGAAAGTTTCTTTCACTCTGAAAACTTTTCTGTTTCATGAGGTTCATAATGTGATGCTTGTTTTTTAGGTCGGTGTACATATTGCAGATGTCAGTCATTTTATTCGCCCAGGAAATGCTTTGGATGAGGAGTCAGTAAAAAGAGGAACAACAGTATATCTGTGTGAAAAAGTAATTGTTTTCTACATCTTCTTGTATGATTAAGTGGTTGGATTTTCGTTGCTTTCCTCTTTTAATTCTTTGGAGTGCAGACATCTCTGAACTAAGGAGGAAAAAAAAAAGTATACAATTTGTCTAAGACAATTTTATTTTCCTTTTCATCTTTTAAAAGCCATTATCTGGACAATATGCCATTCAACTTTGGTTTGAAGCATTATTAGCATTGTGCTTCTGAAACTGGAATACTGTTTTAATTCCAGTATGAAACTGCAGCAGTGGCCTGGTTTTGCCTTTTCCATTGTTTTTTTGCGGTTTTTGTGATAGCTAAATCTCTGCAGGTTCCTATGATTTGCATTCATTAACACTGTAGACTTAGTCCTGTTTATTTCTTCCAGACCACGATTTCTTTTCAGAAATCACTGTTACTAAAAAGACGATAATTAAAATGAATCTTGGAATGAATTTTCTTAAAGTGGCTTACTTTTTTTTCAGAAATCTGAGCTTTCTTGTCAAAAAAATAATTATTATCTCCAAGCTTTTATTATATTAAAAATCAGGAAGTTAAAATACTAATTTATAAAGTACTGATTTTTATTCTTTACTTTGCAGAGGATTGATATGGTTCCAGAGCTACTTAGTTCCAACTTATGCTCCCTGAGATCTAATGTGGACAGGTATATGCATATGATCCATACTTTGATCCTGGCAAGAAACTACAGATGTGTATGTATGGATTTTAACAGATTTTTCCCTCCTTCTCTCTCTCTCCCATAGGCTTGCGTTTTCATGCATATGGGAGATGAACCATAAGGCTGAGATTCTAAAAACCAGATTTACAAAGAGTATTATTAATTCCAAGGTTAGTCATGTAAATATTACTATAATTCTATATTCTATTACTATAATGAAAAAAAAGCTGTAAACTGTATGATAAAAACTGATCAACGGACTTGATAACAAGATTTTCTTTCTGATTAATGGTTTATATTTTATTAGAATTAGAAAATGGTAGTGAAATACTAAAAATAAAGAAAATGTTTGATTCTCCCATGTTCTTCTCAACCTCTAAGGCTGCAGTGTCTATGTGTGCAGTTACTGTGTGTATGATGTATATAGGACATGGCTGATACATACCAGCTACTCAGTTAAATTCAGTGGATTCTGTAGATGTTCAATACATTTCTGAAAATTAGACCCCTAATGTATAAAATACACGTGATCAGCAAAAAAAAATCCCACTGTAAATGCCTGGTGTATTTTCATATCTTGCGTACATCTGTCCTCATATCTCCATTATTCTTTGTGAAGAACAGACATTTAGGTATTGAATGTAAAGCTTTGTATTATTGTGAACCAAGTTACGACAGCAAGCTGCACTTTCTGCAGGACAGAAAGAACTACGGTTTTCTTTTTAGAGTGTTCAATTATGTATCATGATGTCTGTTTTTTCTTAACCTCTTCAAGGCTTCTCTTACATATGCTGAAGCACAGATGAGAATTGATTCAGCAAGTATGAATGATGCTATTACTACCAGCCTACGTGGGCTAAACAAATTAGCAAAAATTCTGAAGAAGAAAAGAATTGATAATGGGTAAGCCATGCAGGGTACCTGTTACCTTTTCCCCCACCTTTCTTTCTGACTGTTCTTGCTGTCGGAATATTTAATGGTTGTGTGTCCATTTTTCTAGTGAAAATCTTGTGAAAGAGAAGTATTTTGCCATTTTGATTTGCATAAGAATGCTTATTCTTATTTCCCAGAAGAAATAAACTTGGGATATTAACTTTTTCTCCACAAGATCAATTAGTATGGATCTCACAGAGTCATAAAAACACAACTAGAGGAGTAGTGTTTGAAATTTTAGGAGCTTCTATGGTGTGTATTCACATGACATTTCCTGCAAATTTGAACATTAATTCCACAATTTTATTTTTAATTTCGGCTAATTTTAAATTATAGTGTCAGGATAACCCCAGATGATGTTACAGGCTTGCAGCTCAGATGCTTTGTCTGCTTTACTGTAATTTTTTAATACCACTTACTGTCTTCCAGAGCCTTGACACTTGCATCACCAGAAGTTCGTTTCCACATGGACAGTGAAACTCATGATCCTATTGATCTGCAGACTAAGGAGCTCAAGTATGCATTTTATTTATTAGTTAATTCAGAGTAGGGATGGAATTAAAGACATGTTTAAGTAGCAACATTTAGTTAATAGTGTACGAAGTTCCTATAATAGTGCAGGACAGTCATAGAATTAGAGGATGGTTTGAGGTGGAAGGGACCTTGAAAGCCTACCTAGTTCTAACCCCCCTGCCATGGGCCCAGACAGTTTCCACTAGACCAGGTTGCTTAAAGCCCCACCCAGCCTGGGCTTGAACACTTCCAATTATAGAGCATCCACAACTTCTTTAAACAAGCTGATTCTCAAAAAGAGAATTCCTCTATTTTACTACAGTATTTATTCAGTGAGTCATATATGCTTCATATGTGAATTTCTTAGGAAGAAGTCAAGAGGCTTACCCGTTGGTATTTTCAAGCATTTTAATCAGCATTTTTCTTTAATTTGATGTTTTAGAATATTTCAGGGGTTTTTTTCCTTCTGACTCAGTATTTGGAACTTAGTAAGCATTGTTTTTAGTCTTAAAATTGCTTGCCTACTTGTATAAATGTTCAAAACCACTAGTTAATATTATATAACATTGTTAGGATGGTGGAATGTTTCTTCATTAGGCACTCACAGTAAATGTCTAATGCTTTTCTAACAATATAAAATATTTATCTTGATAGAGAGACAAATTCCATGGTTGAAGAGTTCATGTTGCTTGCCAATATTTCTGTAGCACAAAAAATTTATGATGAGTTCCCAGAGTTTGCCTTGCTCCGGAAACATCCTGCTCCTCCCCCATCAAATTACGACATCCTTGTGAAGGCTGCGAAGTCCAAGGCAAGTTTTTACCATGCTAATTAAGTGAATTAATTATGAAAAACTGTATTTTCTCTCTGGTTGGCCACTTACCCAGGAATAAGGGCTGGAAAGCCGTATGTTGAAAGTGTACCAGCTACACTTTGAAATCACTGGTATTTGTAGCAGGATAATTGTACCACTAGGCAAAAGGAAGAATCTCATGCTTTTTAGACCCTTTCTTAGGTAGAGAAAACAAATCACTCTCTTAAGGCTTGCACTGTAGCAATTGTGAGCTGTGAATGTTTCTCCTCTCCAAGTCACGTGTGATTTTTGAGCTGGTTTTTGGTTTTGGATCATGTACATTATTGATGTACTTAAAAATTGATCAGTCACATGAAATAATATGTTCCTCTTCAAGTCAGGAAGTAAGGAAATGTGTTTGTAGTTTCCATTCTCTCCATAGATCAGCTAGAGGTTTATTTAGCTTGGAACAAGTCTTAAGTTAATTAAGGAATCCAAACAGAAAAAATTACTTTCCCAGTTTCAGGATCTTTTATTTGAGCTAAACTTGTAACTTTGTAGTTACTGTGATGTGCATTCGTATTTTGTTTCCCTTCAACTCTTTCCCCATCCCCATTTTTTCTTCTTAAGGGCAAGAGAGAAACTCCCAGATTCTCTCAGTATGACATAAGTAGACAAGCCTAAACCTAGCCCATTTAATTTTCCACTGTATAAAACTGGAATAATGATAAGGATTTCATTTGGGTTCTGAAAATTATTTTTAAAGTACTGTTTTATTTGGAAAGCTAAATTCCCATGCATAGATAAACATTCTTTTAAGTAAACCAAAGTGGCTTTTTTGCTACTTTTGACACAACCATCACAATTAGGTATTAATACGCCATATTTATACTTTTTTAATAAATATGCAATTTGCTTACCATGATACAGGCATAATTTGGTCTCTGGAGTATACTTTATTGTCAGTGCTGTATATGAAGTAAAGAGCACTCAGCTGATCATGTCATGAAATTTACCTTGTGTTTCTGGAACTTCAAAATTCATTACATATTTTCACACTACCTGAATGTTTATCAGAGAACAGTGGTAAACAGGGAACAGAACGTCATACACAGTACTAGTTTTACAGGTCACTTTTCCAAGTATACATTCTAATAATTTTGCAGAGGAAATAACCATAAAGTCAATTACTTACCTTGTGCTTGGATGAGAATCTTTGTGTGGCATAAATACATGGGGGTTTTTTTACATTCTATCTGATTTAATAAAGGGATAGAAAAATCAAACCAAAGGAAATAAAACCTCGTTAATACTGGCATAAAGTATGTCTTAGTTTAGAATGGGTGTCCTTTTCTGAATTCCTAGGCTACTGACTCAGCATTTCGCTTTTTGCATAGAGCTCTAGTAATAATGAGGGAGGGACCTGGGCATGGATAGATTTTGTTTGTTTGCTTTTGTAATAGTGGCATTCCATCACGTTATTAGGTGTGATACCTGTGCCAGTTGCTAAGATTATGTTAGATGTAGCTGTTATATTTCTGCTTATATTCTTAATATTTGCTAGTAACACCTGACCTTTTTTATTTCTTTTCTTCTCTCCTTCCAGAATTTGGAAATTAAGACAGATTCAGCAAAGGCTTTAGCTGAGTCATTAGACAAAGCTGAATCTCCTACATTCCCCTACCTAAATATACTGCTGCGAATTTTGGCCACTCGCTGCATGATGCAAGCTGTTTATTTCTGCTCGGGAATGGATAATGATTTTCATCACTATGGTTTAGCCTCACCTATTTATACCCACTTTACCTCGCCTATTAGAAGGTACTTGTATTTTACAAAAATTTCAGAGAAAAGAAGTAAGTGATTTATTTCTGAAGAAATTGTGGTGGTGTCCAATTAAAAAAAAAGTTTCTGTTCAGCATTAGATTTCAGTTGAAACAGCAGAGGCTTACCAGGGTGGTGCATCTTCACGTACGCTCCCACGTTTACTGTCCATGACTCCTAAGGTTTAGTAACCTTTTTTATAAGTACTTATAAAAATAATAGGAATACATCCCTAATGCAGATGTCTGGCATAGCAATGCACTTCGGGGTCAGTCAGCATTAGTCTTAGCCAGACACTGAGGCAGAGTTTGTTCAGTCATTTTTCAGATGGAAGCTGTGCTTAAATTTTGAGACTGTATTTCACATATGAAAACACTGGTAATTGGAAACCTGGTAACGCAGCTGTTGCCTTGTAATGAAATCAGACTTCTTGGAAAACTAACTGAATTCTGAAGAAAATAACTGTTACTGTGCTCCTCAGAAACATTTCAAGTGAAATCCCAGTTCCGATGCATTTATATGGATAATTTGTGGAACTTCTAGGAGTCCAAATGGCAAATTTTAGCTCTTACCAGCTATATTAAAAAGTTCCTCACTGAAGTTCTAGTAAGTTATGTAACAAGAAGTTCAAATGTGATTATGCTTTGCAGATCAATGGCACTGAAATACTATTCTACACTAAATTTGTCTAATTTCATGGGAAAGGGAAGAGGGATTGACTTAAAATGCTGTGTTGAAAGATCATTCTTTAGTCCAAAAATAAAACTTTGTTTCTTTTTTTGCAAACATTCAACTGCAGGCTCTATCGGTACAATAAAGAATTTATTGTAGCAAAGAGTATAACAGTATTCTGGTTCTGCAGTGCATCTTTGGTCAGCAAAGAGATGGATGCTGAATTAATGGAGGGCGTTGCCAGCAGACTGTCATTATTACAAAAACTTAAATCTGTAAGATTCACAAAAACAAACGTATGTTCAGAAACTTTTTTATTCATTTTGAAAAACTATGTCTTACTATGTCCTTGATGATTTTAACTTCATCTTTGCAGGTATGCTGATATCATAGTCCATCGGCTTTTGGCAGTGGCCATAGGAGCAGACAGTACTTATCCAGAACTTACAGATAAACACAAACTGGCAGAGATGTGTAAAAATCTCAATTACCGACACAAAATGGCACAATATGCACAAAGGGCCTCTGTTGCATTCCATACACAGGTAAATAGGTCTGAGATGTTAGGATGAACTATGGACAATGCTAGTGCAAAACCAAGCAAGAGTGCAGAAATGATAAAGGCTGAGGGATGCTTCTGACAAAAAGCTTAAAACATTAGTTCGCTTGTTCTGAAAAATTCAGAACGGCATCTTGAGGATTCTTTTAGTTTTGTGCTTTTATAAATATGAATGCTTAATACTACAGTAATGTTATAAATGGTTTATGTGATTTTTTTTTAAAATTTGCTTTCTGGATATGCTGTGTAATTATCCCTAAGTATAGATGTGTATTTGAATGTTTAATTTTTCTGAGACAGTATATTTGTAATTCAGAAGAGAATGTTCTAGTGCATTTTTTTTCTTACTTGTGTGTTTTATTTTTTTACAGCTGTTCTTCAAAACCAAGGGAGTAGTAAATGAAGATGCATACATATTATTTGTAAGAAAAAATGCGATTGTGGTTCTGATTCCCAAGTATGGGTTAGAAGGAACAGTCTTCTTTGAAGAAAAAGACAAACCAACACCAAAATTGGAGTACAACAGTGAGGTGTGTTCTTATTATTAAGGTTTGTTCTTAAACTCCTAATTTTTTGATTTGGTAAGTGAGCAGAATGACTAAAAGCTATTCTGACTGGATTTAGAAGGGTAAGAGAGGCTTTTCTAAATCCAAGTTTATTAATCTCTAGTAGTAGTGCCACTATAATCTTTGGAAGTCTAAACAGGTAGGTTCTGACAGGTATTTGTTTCTGTAATAGGTAGTACTGACATCTGATTACCTTTACTGCAGAAAATGTATGTACCACATATTACAACACTGAATATTCAGTACAGTAATTTTTGGTTATTTTTATTAACATGTAACAGTGATATTTTCATACAAAAATATTTCTTTGTATAAAAACATAAGACATTGAAAATAGTATTTATACAACATTTGAACCTTCAGGTGCCATCACTTACTGTGGAAGACACAACATTACGTGTATTTGATAAAGTTAAAGTGAACATCATGTTGGATGATTCCAACATCCAGCATCAGAAAATGCGGATGGTCATGGTAGAACCCAAGGTAAGGCACAAAGTTCTTAGAACCATATTATCCTTCAGTAAGGTTAAAAAATCATCATGTGGTAAAATTGATATTTAACCTAGAAGAAAAAACCTAATTTAGCAGCAGCTTGTAATGATATCTTCATATCCACTCTCAAAAAAACACAGGTCTGCCTTCACTGGCTGTTGAAAAAAATAGCGCCCTCTAAATTAAACTTCTGTTCTGGGCCTATTAGGGTATTTCCACTGTTGGGAAAGATAATGATTTGCTGAAGTAATGTATCGAATTTCACAATTCTGTAATCAAATGTCCCTCTGAAAATCTGCCAGAATTCCGTAGGATCTCCTCTTTGCTCCAGTGAATTACAGTGTAACTGTGATGGGTGGCTCAGGAGAAAACTCTGTGTAATTGCTGGCTGTCAATGGCAGTTCTGTCTTACAACTCCCACAATATAAAAATTCTCTCTTGATAATGTTGTAAAGAACTGTAATGTCCTAATAACTGTCTCTAGTCTCAAGACTTTTCAGTTCTAGCTTTTTTGTGCATTTGGGACACTGGGATTTTCACTTGCTCTCACACTTTAGGCCTGATAAGTATTTTTCATGACATTACAAGATTCTGCTCTTAGAGTAGGGTACATGTGACTTTCTTGGTAAACAAGATGGTTGCAGCAATTGAGTATCCCTAATCACAGAGGAAAAAGACAACCCAAAACAAGCAAGAGCTGCTTTTTTGCTTATACAGTCAAACATTATTACTTTTTTTCCTTGAGAAATCATGCTTCTAAACACATGTGAATATATTCTGACCTTTGAGCTGTTGTATGAGCTTGAACCATAGAATGGTTTGGGTTGTAAGTGACCTTTAAAGATAATTTAGTTCCAACCCCCCTGCCAGGGGCAGGGACACCATTCATGAGATCAGTTTGCTCAAAACCCCATCCAACCTGGTCTTGAACACTTCCAGGGATGGAGCATCCACATCTTCTCTGGGAAACCTGTTCCAGTGCCTCATCACTCAAAGAATTTTTTCCTAATACCTAAACTAAACCTACCCTCTCTAAACTAAACCTACCCTCTTTCAGCTGGGGGGAGAGAGGGGGGAGGGGAAGCCATTCCCCCTTTTCCTGTCACTGGATGCCCTTGTGCGAAGTCCCTTTCCAGCCTTCTTGTAGGCTCCCCTTTCAGGTCCTGGAAGGCTGCTTAAAGGTCTCCCTAGAACCTCTTCTCCAGGCTGAACAACCCCATCTCTCTATCAGTGTTTTCTCACAGGAGAGCTGCTCCAGCCCTCTCATCATTTTTATGGCCCTCCTGTGGACTCGGTCCAAGAGGTCCATGTCGTTCCTGTGTTGGGACCCCACAGCTGGATGCAGCACTGCAGGTGGGGTCTCACCAGAGCACAGCAGTGGGGCAGTATCCCCTCCCTGGCCCTGCTGCCCACGCTGCTTTGGATGCAGCCCAGGACATGTTTGGCTTTCTGGGCTGCAGGTGCACACTGCTGGGTCATGTCCAGCCTCTCATGCACGAGCAATCCCAAGTCCTTCTCAGCAGGGCTGCTCTCCATCTGTTCATCCCCAGCCTGTGTTGAGTTCAATCCCTGTGATTTCAAAAACTGGGAGTAGACAATGAAAGTTATAGCAGAAAGGAACCCTTGTATCCTGTTGTGCATTCACATGCTTAGCTGCCCTCTGCTTGTGCTCACCAACTCGAGCCTGTCAAGAGCTTCTGTTGTGGGCATGACTCAGGAACATTCCTGTGGCCATGACTCCAGTCAGAGGGACACTTTGAAAACAGACACAAAGTAAGGCTAATGCAACCTGCTGGCTTTGTCAGGAGCAGTGCTGCTGCTTCTCTTTGCCTTTTTCAGCTTTTATTTCAGGTGAGTGTTCTACCTGTGATTATTGTAAGATGGTAGACCCTCTTTTAGGTGATTTTCTAAATCAGGAGTTTCTGATGTTGACACAGTGTTTGTAGAAGGTCTGTACAAGTAAACTCAAGTTTTACCAGGATAGTAAAAATTGAATAAAAATGTTCTGACTTCTAATCTTTTCTTACTGTAGATATTAGGAAATGATATGCCTACAAGTCTGTCTCCAAAGGCAAGCAGCAAGGATGAACCAGTGAAAAAGAAAAAGAAGCTACAAAAATAGCTGGATTTAAAAGTTAAGAAGAAATCACAAGTACTTGCATTTACATATTTTTCCCTATGGGCAAAATGCTAGAAGCAGGTCTTGTTTACTTTTGAAATACACATTTTAATAATCTGTAAAGAATTTTTTTAAGCTACTTTTTAATGACTATGAATGCAGAACAAGTTTTAAAATCATGTGTATCTACACCTTTGTCCTGTGGGTGAAAAATAAATATTTCTGCAAAGTGAAGAAATGATTGTAGAGTTTCTCATTAATAGCTGGTTTGAGAGTCTTACAGAAGTCAGCACTTAAGTGCATTCTCTTCAGCACCTCAGAACTGAAAGAAGTAATTGAACAATATAGGTATTAAAGAAATGTCTTTATTCTGTTTCACTTCTCAATTTACAAACAGACATGTTAAAGGACTCTTGCTGAAAGTACTGATATTAATTTAATGTAAACAATGACCGTTTTGTGCAATGTGTGCCAACCAATGCATTACGAACAACTACAGAATGGTCAAGTGATTTCCATGGTAATTTGCACAGTAGGTTTCTTCTACAAATCAGTTGTACAAACATAATAAAAAAATAGGCATGTTTTCATAAAATAAATATTTCCCATCTAACTGAAGACTACAAAACAGGACAGAAAATACAGGCAATCCAGGTGAGGGGATCCTTAATCACTTCTCACATTCACCCATTTCTGCTGTTACTTTTTTCTTACCTTTAAGGAAACACTAATACAGGATGAAATGAAATACTTTAGTCATAGCTTTTTTACTTGTGAATACTTCAAAAGCCTCTGATCATTGAACATATAAAAACAATCAAAAAGTTTAGTTAAAAAGTAAAACCAAATCTTAATTATACATGTAACTCAGAAAATTTCAGAAACAGATTGTAATTTGCACTTAACTTGCTTAACATTCACTAAATTTACATTACTATCTTAGTAATCACAGTTGCAAAAATAAATCCTTTGTACAGTCCTTTCAACTAATTAAAATTCATTTTCCAGAAGTCTGAGTTCATTTCCTACTTTTTTTAAAAAATTCATCCCTTAACAGTTATCAATTCAGCATATTTCCAGCTTCTAGTAGGGCACTGTTTGAAGATCACAAAATAGCTAATATATGACACTAGATGCCATTACTGTCAATCCCACATGCATTACAGAAATAGCGATTAAATTGCTACAGAAGTAAAAATAATGTACATCATGTTTGCTCATCAGATTTCTAAAGTAAATTTTTCTATATTTATTTTTGCAATGTGAGAACTACAATCAAGTGATGCAGACAGACATTTCCCTTTTTCTTAAATATGTTTTTCAGAAAGCCTTCAACTAGGAAATTATTAATGAAAATATTCCAAGAACTGTTCTATTCAAACAACACGCAACTCTCAGGTCTAACACAGTAATTTTAATGCCATAAGATTCTGTTCACACCTCCCCTTACGAGGTTTTCTTAAAATGTTGTCTTGCCTTCAAATTTAGGTCTGACCAATAGGTTTCAGGCCTAGTGTGCCAATAGCTGCTCATCAGCCACCATCTGTCACTTTGGTACAAGCTTTTCTGTGGGTTGTGGAATAGAACAGAAAGCAGAACTTCCATCCAGTATCCTGGGACATCCTTGCTATGAAAAGAGAGGAAGACTGCTTCACCTGGAACACTTGTTAGAATGGACTTCTCTTTTTCATTAATCCAACAAAGTTTACCAGAGCTCTACATAAACAGAGCCCAGAAATACCAGTGTATCCCTTACGTCTTCTTTCCGTCTTAGTCACTAGGGCCACAAGATTACCATAAGGGTTTTTTTCCCCCTATTCACATTTATAAATTCCAGAAGATTCTTTTAAACAAATACAAGCAAATTCAACCAAATCTGATTTGATAACACAAAGGGAGTTCTGGGCTTCTGACCCCGCCTCAATCCATCATTTTAATTCATTGATGGTTTTCTTGAAAGGATCAAAGGTTTGTTGTGTTAATACTTTTTGTAATAAATGGCATGCAAAAGTTAATTATATTTTTAAGGATTTATCTAAATACTTTGGTAATTTCTGCAAGCAACATAAAAACACTAGGAATTAAACATAAGAATGAATTGAAAATGTTAATGGTTTGCTTTAATAGAAGAAAGGCTGCACCATTCTCTTAGTGATGTACTGAGACCAATGAATCTTACTGCGCCTTCTTAGGTTCCTTCCAAAGGGTACCAGAGCATCAATTTGGACACAAGTGTTCTTTGGAGACACCGGTAGTGTCACGTGATCAACTGCAAGTTTAGTACTAACAGAATTACCAAAGCAACAACACTACCTTTTAATTTTAAGGTAACCAATAGTACATTTCACTTACACACCTGGTAAACCTAACTGACAGAACACAGATTTCTCTCAAACCAAAGAAAAAGCTGTTCAGATAATTGCTAAAGAGCTTCTTTTGACATAAATCTGGTTTTATATTACTAAGAGAACTACATTGGGTGTTTGCTCTCATCACCCCCCCAGCAGTTCACTTCGGTCCAGTGACTTACTCTTGGTACCAGTGCTAGTATTTATGAAGCCACACAATAAATCTGGTTAGAGAAAAGCAATCCAAATCCAGACTAACACCCCTTTTTCTTTCCCACAAAGAAAAATGTCCCTCATGCCTTTAAGAGGGACAAATCTTAAAATGTAGATGTTTTTGCAGTTATATTGGTTCCTATGCAAGTTATCGTAGGCTGCTCATGGAATCCACCCTAATCACAGAAGGAATACAATTCTGAAAAAAACCTATTGATTCTCTGTACCAAATCTAGACACCTTAATTTTCAAAAAGGATCACTTAATGATACCAATAAATTTCTTAATAAGACCTGAAAAATCCCACATTATTTAAGAACTCCCTTAATATATACCAAACAGTTTATGACATTTGCATTAGAAAAGCAAAATAGTATGTATAATCCAGGTAATTGAGGTCATATGTATAAAAATTTATTAGACACCACAGCTTAAGTTCTCCATCAGAAAACTACATACCACTTTTGTGAAATCCCTGAACTTGATTTTCATTTTTCCAAGCAGAAATGTTGCAAGTTGCATTTTGACCAAATACTGTGCTATGTGTTTTGGCTTTTTGGAAACAGGATTGCTTCTGTGGAGATTTTGCTCTCAGCAACTGATTGTCCTTATGGCTTAAAACAGAACATTCCTAAGATGAATAAAAAAAAAGTTAGTTTTAAAACCATTTTAACAGAAATTCTCCAAAAGAAACAAGATCCAAGCTTACTATCTGCAAATTTCAAGTATAGTAAATACCTTAAGTACCAACTCTACCCTTCTGAAATGAGGAAGAAATAAAGTAACATCTTTTCTCTACACAGATCTTTGAAATGTGCTGTCTGCAAGACCGACCTCATTTCAAGGGCTCACATGTTGTGAATGAGCGAGACTTGAATCTTTCAGCCTGTATTGTGTGTGCTTTTTTCTTTTCCTTCCCTGGGGACTCTCAGTTGTAAGATTTGAAGGAAGCACTTAATGCCTTCACACTTTCATCCTAATCTAAAATCCAAAATTTGGTTTAGTCAGGATCCAGCAGTTCAAAGACTAACAGTGGGAAAAGGCAGCTGCATGACATTGGCCAGTCCCTCCAGGACAGGTTTGATACCAATTGATTCTGGTAAGTACATTCAAATGTAAAATCCATGTCCAGCGGGGTGACTGGGGCAGGATCTTAGGTGAGTATTTTTAGAAGTTAATGACAAAATATCCACCTATTGTTCTTGTAAGGGCACATTTGCCCTAATCTTAAATGAACAGAGTTTAAAATTTGATGTCAGTGGTCTGTAAGACACCATCAGTCTGCCCTTCCCCTTGGCAGAGAAGTGGCTTTTAGCATATCACATCCCGAAGTGAAGTCAGGGCTGAATGGGTTTACTCAAGGTGTTTTTATAATCCGGTACTACTGCTTGGTACTGTCTCCCCTTGAAGGACTTCCAAGACATAGCAGACCATAAACTACTAGTTTGTAGCACCATGTGACCATAATTACTGAGAGGAGATGATCTTTGCTCTCTTCTCCAAAGAAACTAGCCTTGCTTCCAATTCTCTGGAAGAAGTAGAACTCCTTCCTGTCAATCACAAGATTAAGGGGTTAGGACCTTGCTAGATATGTATTGTCTTTTGTAATTTGTTTTTCAAATAGGGCTTGAAAGACTACACCCATGCAGAAAGTTCCCCACCAAGTCAGCATGCCAGGTGTGGTCTAGGACTTGATGCTAAGTTTATAAAAATTACAAGTAGACAAATTTTCCCCAGAAATGTCCTTCTCCACAGGCACATGTTTAAAAACTTAGCAATAAATGAAGCAGCAAGAACAAAAGAAACAAAAATTAGAGACAGACTACAATAGTCATGAGCAGCCTCACTACGATTCATGCATATACCTCAGTCCCCTTTGCTTTTATTATAGAACATATTAATTCTATTGCCAGTTTAAGAGATTTGTCCTGCACTTATTCAACATAGTATCTGAAATGATGCTACATTAACATCTTTATTATCACCAGGAAGTCTCTCCCCCTCAGGCTCCCTGAAACCAAATAAAATGGGGAACGGATGCTTTAGATGGGAAGCCTATCACTTTTTTACCACAATTTAACTCCTACCTTTGTTCTAAGCAGCTGAGATTTATTCTGAAACACGACAGTATTCACATCATTTTCTCTGCAACTGCTTTCAGTCCCCGCAGTATCCATAATGCTGTTTCCAGAAGTCTGTGTATTGTAACCACTGTCCACCTGAAATCAAAAAGCAGGGCTTAGAAAATGTACTGTAATTTAACACAATTAAATCCCTCAGATACCTGATATGATTTGCATTTGATTAACAGAACTTAATCCAGCAAATCAACTATGACCGGTTAATAACAAAAGCAAGTTGTAAGCACGTCTGTCAGAATTAGTTTGGATTAAGTTAAATATACTACTGCACACAGCAACACAAAAATAATTACAATTGCTATGCTAACCCCACCAAAGAGGGGATGGAGGGAAGGGATAAATGTCTTGATACCACCTGCATGCCATATCCAATAAGAAAAAATAACAATTACTTCTAGATTAGTATATGTATTCCAAGTTATGTTGAGCTCAGTTTTACAGAGAAACAAAAAAATATTTTTATTTTTACCTGAATACTACTGTTGTCACAAGGAATTGCGCTGCTTTCTGCAAGAGGTGACATGCACATGCGAGAGCTTTCAATACTGAAAGTAATGCCAGTCATAAAGCTGGTCATTGGTGTATTGCTACTGCCAATTGCTTCCTTTATCCAAGTGTTTTCCTCTGACACTTCAGCTGCATCAGCCATGTCTACAGTATTATTTTCCTTTAAGCCTTCTATATCCTGAAATGATGACAACCTTTGATGACAACCTTCTGAGTGATCTGGTGCAATAGACACAGTTGTCACCACGAGATGTGTACCATGTGCAAAAGTATCACTGTCTTCCTGACGTAAGTTTATTCCATTATCCATTTCTGGGAACCGAGCTTCTGCTGGAGAAGCATTTTCCTTGTCTTCCTCATCCTCATGATTCTCAACTGCAATTGGTATTCTAATGACAGAAGTCTGATACTGGGCAGTTCCTCTACAGGCTCCAAGCCTCATAGGAGAGCAATTTTTAATTGGAGAACAACCATCTATGTAAGGACTTCTTGTACTTGGGGGTGTCATTCTATTTGAGGAAGAAGGAATGTCTGGAGAACGAAAAGTGAATTTCCTTTGGTCTGAGAAAAAACGAGCAAAGTTTAACTCCAGCTGATATCTGATAGAAAAACTCATCATTCTCAAAGCCCTACAGTCCATTGAATAATTTACAGCCAACTATAGAGTATTTCACTGACTGCTGCCTCCCAACCCAACCAAACAAGCAAACCCAAAAACCAAACCAACCACCCATACATTTTAACTACCATGATAAAGGCAAGTTTTTAGCCCATTTTACCACCAAGTTTCTTTTCTATGACATGATTTGCTGTATTAGAGACCTTGTATTTTGAAATGTCATTACTATACAGTATTCAAAGGAAAATGTGTGAAGGCTGGTTCTGTATTTTTTTTCCTGAGCAAGTATCAATACATAATCTATAAGCATTTAAATTTTTGGCAGCAATGAAGTTTCAGATCAAACAAGTGAGAAAACATCTATGCAAACTCCACATATAATGGTGTAAATTACATTTAATCAAAATGTAAAAATCATGTATAAACATGTATAATCATGTACAGACAAGGCATTAAGCCTTACGAGGTATGGACACAGCATGAAACACTGAGATTTTCTAGAGCAATGAGGACACAAAATGTTTGTGATTACTTCACTAGTCATTTCATTCCAAATAATCTTCATGTTGGCATGATTTGAAAGCTCAAGCTAAAGATTCTTTGCCCATTTAACATTAAAATGTTTCAGGCTGGGTCAAATCAGAATTGTAACCTGACTCAGTTCAGGCACGTGGCTTTAAAAACCCTCCCACACTAAATTAACCTTTTAACTTTTCTTCATTCTTATTAGGTCTCAATGCCTTCTTCCAAAATATTTTCTCTAGTTGATCTGTTGCAAGTGTATACATTTCACTGTTTCATGTATTTCACTGCTGAACAGATGTGTCATATAGGAGGAGACTGCTGGTCTGCCAAGCACAGGAACTCGTCTCCGAACAGGAGGTTCCAGTAAGAATTTAGAAATTTTTATAATAAAAATATATTACTCAAGATACAGTAATACATATACAGTAAAACCATACCTGAGAGTGGTGTTTTTCTTATGTGAAAAGCAATTGGTGAAAAAGCAGGAGAACCATTATGTGCAGGAGACCCCTCTGAAAACGTGGGACTGGTTATACTTCCCAGACTATAAGCTCTTGTTCCTCCCTGAATAGGACTTGATGAAAACTGACCCTTCAGAATAAAAAAAAAAAAAAATCAAACCCACAGAGCATTATTTTCATAATCTAAACTTTAGCTAATATGTATATATAAAATTATTCTAACTAAAAGGCTTATATGGCAGCACTGGGAAAGACTAATCCTTTACAATGACAATCATTAGTTTAGCTTGAGTATTTCAATTTCACCTGGACCTTATGCCTCCACACAGGGGAAAAGAGCAATGGACTCAAGCTGCCATGTAATATCAGCTAGGACTATTTTATCCATTATATGTAAGAACTATGAGAAACCTAAATAGAGAATTAATGCTATCTGTGTTCTAGTCAAGTGCTTAATCTAAATTTCTTACTCATATCACTGTATGAGTAATCCATGTTAACTACTTAATTCAGCAGCAGATAAAAGACAAAAGTATTTCTCCTTAAGAAAAGAGAATAGTGGTCATGACCTTGCTTAAGACTATCATGCAAAAAACCAACCAAACAAAACAAAAACAAAACAAACCCAACCAAACAACAAAAAACAACCAAAAAACACCAAACCAAAACCCACCCCCTTGCCCTTCCATCACCTCTGGCACTATAATCATGTTGCAGGAATTCTTTACTAGGTTACCTTTTTTTTAAGCTACACTACCCTAGTGTAGATAGGTTTTTTCCATGCACTTCAACCATGAAACAGATAAAACTGTATCACCTAAACCACTTTAGCTGTGCTTTTTCCACATGGGGATAAGGTTCATTTTGTATAATTTAAAAATGGACATTACGTTCTGTGTTTTAATAAATGTCTATTCATCTGAAAACTCTGGCCGACGGGAAAGAAAAAAGCGTATTTAGCACTGCACTTCAAAGATCCACAAGTAATTTCTTCCACTATAAATGAGTTTATGAGATTTAAGGGAAATAATTATATCGCATGTTCATATCAACTGGTATTGTACACAGCAATTCATGGATTTAAACAGGACTTTTTTGTATACACGTTTTATGAAAAAAAGAAAGGTTTTAACATGCTTTCAGCAAGTCTTTCGTATGTTTTAATTCCCACCTTTTCGTAACAAAATTAAAACATAATTCCCTCTACAAAAGAATAGAAGTGATGCCATGATGATTTTTGTCTTTTGTATATACCCCTTTTATATAGCTTTTATGTATCCTCAGTGCTTTTAGCCCACATACTTGTAATTCCCTAAGTCTGATAACTTAGCTTAGACCCAAAATTCTGTTAAGCCAGGAGACCAAACACCCTGGAGACCTCCTAGCTGGAGGCCAGAAAGCCCTATGCTATCCTGAGAAACCAAGGTCCTTTCTAGCACACATCCTGTAAACTAAGATCGGCCCATCCAGGGAGGAATTTTTCGGGATGGAGGGTTCATTCAAGCCTCTCACTGGGGAATCTTTGATAGATATGCTAATTTGCAAAGCCTATAAATCATGTACACGACCTATCGTGGGGGTGCATTCTGGGGTGCATTTCGGCACATGCCACCTGGACGAAGCGGTGCACCTAAGGATCCTTAAATAAATACCAAAGTAAAAACCCCTTTTTCCCTTAACCATGTTTGGCCCTTAATTTTAAGACCAGAGAAAGGCAACAGCAGCATAACAAAATAATTTTAAATAATAAAAAGTCAGTTAGATATTCTTTCAAGACTTTGGTTTACAAATTTTTTTCAGAATCTGGAATTTGAAAAAAAAACCAAACAAAAAACCCAAATAAAAAAAACTTAACCACCACCTTTTAGTCTAACACCTACTCTCTCAAGAAGCACATCCCACCCAGCCCACAAAACAGGCTACTTACTGAACTAGATGTGTCCAGGGGGCTTCTGCACCTGACTGGAGATAATTCTATTGAACAAAGCACTCCAAGTGGCTGACTACCACAGGGACTATGCAGAGAAGGGGACAAACATGCAGATACATTCCCATTTTCTTCTAAAAACAGCTTTCTTCTGAGTGATGAAGAGCTCAGATTTTCCGGAGACTGATCTGCAAATTCATCAGTTCTAAAATATTCACCTAGAAATGTGGGGTAGAAATTGTTTCCAGTAAGAACACAGGAAAAAATACATTCCATTACAGAGACATATATAATTAAATTAAAACATTTAATCCAATTTACCAATACAGCAAATAATTAATCTGTTTAGGCACCTATCCCAAAGGATTGCTTGACATCCCTACAAAAAGTCACCTCTGTCTACTAAGGTTCATTCCACTTCCGCCCATCATCCCTCTACTAAAGTCTGAATTTAAAAAAATAAAAAATATTTACTTGTATCTACTTAAATGGCCTTTTCCCAGAACTGTATTACTCCTCACATCTGAGCTGTCAAATACAGATTATTTTACTACCCAGGCAAACCTAGACTCTTTCAGATCTCCCATATGCTTTGATGGTCTTCATGATACATCCAGATGCAAAACAGATTAGACTCGAAGGAAGTCCAAGCACTGAGCAGTTTACAGTAGAAAAGCACAAACTAAGACCCATCGAAATATGCTCAGATTTACCAGATTTTTTTAGGTTTTTTGCTCTTGCTCTAGTTGGATATTCCCTGTAGGAGAAATTTTTCATGAACTCCCAGACTATGTATTGATGGAAGCACTAGTTAAGACAAAAAACAAAGGCAATAGATACGGTCCTGTTTTGTTGGCCCACAGTCTGGGTTCTGAATTTCAACACTGGGACAGGAACATGCAGCCAAAATGCTCTGAGCTGGCTGTACCCACTGTTCCCACCTATGAACTGTAAGACGAGGTCCTTCCAGCCCCCTTGCCTGAGAAGGTGGCAGCAATTGCTTGATGTAGCACTTATAATCAGACAGTTAATTTGGACTCTTGACTCCTGACTCAGCAGTCATGGCTTTTTAGCCACCACACAACTTCTAGTCCCCACCATGGCTTCAGGTACACTAAAGGCAGAGTTAGAGCACAGCTTTACTCAAGGCAAGGTTGGGCTTCGAGCCTCCTGGCCAGCATCTGTAAACCAAACAGCTCTGCTAAGACAAATTGCTGCTCTGTTCGGGGGAGCACAGGGTATCTTCTGCTTATAACCTTTCAGGCATTCAGAACTGTTAACCAATTTCATAGAATCATAGAGCATCCTGAGTTGGAAGGGACACACAGGGATCATTCAAGTCCAACTCCTGGCCCTGCACAGGACACCCCAAGAGTCACAGCTTGTGCCTGAGAGCATTGTCCAAATGCTCTTGAACTCTGCCAAGCTTGGTGCTGTGACCACTGCCCAGGGGAGCCTGTTCAGTGCCCAACCACCTTCTGAGTGAAGAATCTTTTCCTGATACCAACCTAAACCTCCCTGACACAGCTTCAGGCCATTCCCACAGGTCCTGTCACTGGTCACCACAGAGAAGAGATCAGTGCCTGCCCCTCCTCTTCCCCTCATGAGGAAGTTGTAGATGGCAATGAGGTCTCCCCTCAATCTCCTCCAGGCTGAACAATTTCCAGTTGTCCTCCATATCCCTCCTTTTTTATCTTTACGTCCACACTCATATCATTTAAGTCATATGTCCCATGAAACATGCAGTAACTGTCTATTTAGAACACATACTTAAAACTTTCATTCATACATTTTGTTTTCAGTATTTCACAAGACAAACAGCTAGCCAACAGTACAAAACCAAGTTTTCTATTTAGACGTTCATAATTCAATTCAGATATTGCATGACATACCTAGTATTTTCTCTAAATTAAAATCCACTGGCAAAGACAGTACTGTCTGACAAGCAGCTGCAATGAATAAAACCAACAAAATTAGCTTACAGTGACCTTTTACTAAAGCTGTAGAAACAAAAATTCACTTTCAAATTGCACTGCAATTGAAGTATTTAAATTACAGTTGCAATAAGGAAAAGTATTAATTAAAGTACAATTCTGATTTGACAACACTACATGCAGCACACTAAGCTTAGAGATAAAAACCCAAGAGTTTTAAGAATGCCTCTCTAGAGGCTTTTATGTTGACTGAGAAGAGAGGTTTCTGAAGAAAGGAAGGATTCAAAAGGAAGTGGCAGAAAAATCAAAATATCTTGGGGAAAAACAGTACCTATTTATCTAAAATGATGCAGTTTAAAAGATGTATTAAGATTTCTGATATTTAGTTGGCAGAGAAAATAATCACGATTCTCTGACCCAAAACAATCCAATATATTAAAGGTTTCTTGAAACTGTAATTTATTGTAAACCTGAAGTTCACATTCACTTTTTAATCCAGAAAAGTACATACACCGAGTTGGAAAAAATGCACTCCACAGTCTACAGGGGACTTAATTTTATACTTGAAAAAATACAACAGAGTATAATAGAATTAAATTGCTATGAGAAATGGTTATTAAAATTAATAGTACTATACAGTTTAAGAAAAACTATTTCTACAGTAAAACTAACAAACAAATAATTTCCTTTTGAAATTAAATAGCCATTAAAAATGGGTTATTTTTCTTCAGAGAAAGCCTGTAATTTTAGGCATTGCCTTTTACTCACCATTGCTTTTCCCAGGCTGCAAGCTCAGCTGTCTTCCAATCGGAGAAATGTTATTTATATCTATGGCTGTAGAACATAGAATTTAAAATTTAAATATGCACTACATATAGTTTTGAAATGTTGCAACATTAAGTTACAATACTTAATACAAATTTTTGCATCAATGTTTGGAAGAGATTAGAAAGGAGTACTGAAAAAAGGTTACCACTATAGCTATCAAGAGAATTTCAGCACATTTCTATTCAAAAAAAGCTTAGTGAAGTAGCATCAACATTGCTCAAAACTTTGTCTCCTCCTGTCCCTACACAACAGAGATTTAAAACAGACTAGTTCATGCTTAGCTAAACAGGCTGTGTTCAGGTAAAACCCATTTCCAGAAAATCATTCAGTCTGGACTGGAGAAAGGCGAGGAAACACTTCATCTATTTTATAGAGCTGAAGAACACAGACCATTTTCTTTCACCATTCACTTTACCAGATCTCAGATTATGCCTTATGTTCTCTGCCCCAAAAGTGACCATCTTACAACTGACAATTAAAAATACACTATTCACAAGCTGCACGTCCTTGATTAAAAAAAAATTTAACAGCTTAGCCTTTCCCCAATCTTGCAAAATCCCCACTTATTTAAGACTTTCATACCAAACAACAGGACACGCAAACAATACTGTATAGCAGACTTTTGTCCATCTTGTAATCCATTTGTTCTGTATTCTGCAACTTCAGTAAGAGCATTAAGAACAAAATCTAACAGTGGCATAAATGAAATAAACTTAGAAAACCCATGACCAGTGGCAGTGAGCTAGCAGGATGACATCAGGAATTTAAGCTGCAAGTAAAGGTAAAAGAATACAGAATTCCATTTCCGATATGCTTATATGGTGAGGAAAGCAGTCGGAGTAAGAGGACGTGCAAATATCTGAAGAAAAAAGTGCAGAAGACTTGGCTACTACCAGTATCAACAAAGTTGATAGTTATAGATACAAAGTCATGTGTGTAAATTAAAATGGCTGCAGACAGGTTATTAAAGTAGAAAAATTTAAGAACAAAGACCAAGAATAACAAAAAGGAAAAATTATGTAAACCTTTCAATTAATAAATAATTTTTAAACAAAGAAAGCACTTGGAGACAACAGCTGAAAACAAATCAGTTGTGCCATATTTTATCACTGGTTCTTACAATTTAAACTGAGGTTAAAAGAAAAATTATGCTTGGTAATTTCTCCAAAAGCTACATTATTTTGGGTGGACACACAAAAGCAACTTACATTTAGTTGAATTAAATTGAGAAACTTGCTTGCCTTCATGTTCAATCCACGGAGAAGGAACTATGAGTTTTTTTGTGAAAAACTGGAGTAGAATAAAAACAAACCATCTCAGCACTTTTTAAATTTTTCAACTTAAATTTAGACTACTACCCTGAACAGGAAAATAAATGTAGAACATTTCATTATTTTAGGCCCAAAGAGGTTAAAGAAAAAACCACTTTGATTTGAAGACCCCTGTGTTCTTTATGACACATAACACCTCAGATCTTTCAAGTCTACAGAGTGAAAACTACACACAAGTTTCATTTAACAATAATTACTCATTTAAAAAATTGAACTGTCACTACCATGCTTCTTGCATAGCAGTTTAAAGTAATTATTTTTAAATTTTCAGTTTTTTTAAGTTTTATTTTGACAATTGAGCTATTTCACAGAAGTGATAAAGAGACACTGCAGTAACAGTAAAGGCGATAAACCAAGGTTTTTGGCAACATTAGTAGTGTCAGAGTGTTTGGCTAAATTGGTTAGCGGTAAAACACTTTTGAGTACTGGCACTTCAGTCTTTCTCTGTGAACCAGAAACTCTATCTATCATCACAGCTGCACTGTGGAACACTCTGATGCTGAGGAGATGAACACTATCACAAAGCTTAAAGAAACACACGACAAATCCTGTTCTCACAATAAATGCAAGACACAAAGTAAGCGAAAAAAACTCAGCTTGAAACATGCAACTATTAAAGGCATAATTTTTATCAGAGACAGGGTTTCAAGCTGTTCAGCTGCATAATCCATTACATTATACCTCACAAAGACGAAATATCCCTTTTAATGCAAATTTAGAACAACAGAGCATCTTAGCTGCAGAACAACTACACAGCTCCTTTATGGAATCATAAAATATTTTTTGTTTGTAGAGACAGAAACTGATAGACCTGCCTATCAGAGCCTTATTTTTTTTTAATTGAAGTAACATTGAAGATTTCTGTAGTGAATATTTTAAACACTTTACTTTTCCTTCTCTGCTAGACAAATGAATAGTGAAAAATAAAAGGAAAAATGGATGGAAAGATACAAGCTATCAGAATAGAGTCTTCCATCCAACTAAGCAGAATGTGGAAGAAATTAAAAAATCACAAAAATTCTGCAATGTTCTAAAAAATGCAATATAGCTCCAACAGTTACTGTAAACCCCCAAATTCTCAATCATTATTTTTAACCAGAAGTTAACTACTTATAAGAGTTATATTACAGCTACATTACCACTAGTCAAGAAAAACGAAAGAAAAATATCTGTTGTTTTAACCTACATGTGTCTGAAAGAAGATGGGAAGAAAAAGAGTGTGTGGATTCCAACTAACTGCAAGGGATGAGGGTGCAAAATTACTTTCTTACTGAAATATAATAGGCTTCTGGGTTTTGAAATCCTGTAATAGACATGGATCTTTTCTGTAGATAAAACAAATCAATATTTGATAGCACAAAGTTTTATTACCTCCTCAATAGCTTTTTGCCTTCTGTCTTCTGTCTCCTTATCAATTCTAAGTAACAAATGAAAAACAACTCAATTATCAAAACCATCACATAAGTAGGAAAAAATGTAAAGAACAGCCATGTAATAATTTATAGATGCTCAAGAGAAACTTGATACATGAAATTCCACTAAACCCTAAATCTTATGATGTTTTTACTCTTACATGCAATATCTCATACTATAAAATTAGAAATATAAATGCACTTCTCAATTCAGTTGATTTGAAAAAGATCTGTACCATTTAAAAGTACATAATTGCAAACATTCTGTTTACTCAGCATGTCTGGACAAAAACTCAATCATAACTGATCTTCCAAAATAATGTCACATGAATATATTTTACTATTAAAGTTAACATGAGATTAGACTTGCACTATAAAACCAAGCAGAATAAAAAACTGAGCTGTAAAGAATTAAAGGGCAACTGGAAACACTCCTGGAATTTGCACACTCAAATTCCTGACACAGCCCACTTTCCCAGCACAGAATTCTCCCTAGTCAAACACATAGTCTGCCACATTTTCTTCAGTTTAGAATACAGTATATTTCAGTTTCTAACAATGAATGTATTTCCTTATGCAGCTTTTATATTAGTTTTTAAAAAATATTGTAGTTACTTCAGTTACTTCATGATGTGTGAGATTCTATATTTATATTTCCTCTAACAGTCACCTTCAAGCCTGACTTTCAGTTACTGCTATGTAATTTATTTCAATATTTTTTGAAGCTTATAAATATTCATCATCTCAGCTGAACCACCCAATACTTTCATACAGTTAGTATACCTGAATTACCCTTGAATAATTTTAGAAATCAGTCAGATAAGAAGATATTATTAGATACACAACCACACACAGATGTGCCAAATACATAAACTCTCACAGCTCTCTCTTTTATGCTTATCAGACTCTGAATATATCTGCAATGTTTGGACATGCCACCTTCAATTAGGTCTGCCTAGATAATGCTAAAGTGACAGCTCTATGGAGACACTTGCAGGGTTATTGTACCAAAAAAAATAAGCATACAATCACTGTATATTTACGTATATATATGCATTGAAACATGCAAGCATGGACACAGCAAATCTACACATAGTTGATCTAGCCTCTTTCTAGTCACAGCAGATTATTTAAAAAAAAATGAATCACAGTGGGTATGAAACAGCAGGACAGACTGAAAGGACCCACTGACACAATGCATGTTTATATCTATGGGCCATATCACTTATCATCACTGGAACTGTCACCCAAGCCATCTACATTAAAGCTAGTTTGTCTGAGTAAGGTTCCAGAAACAATGTAATCAAATCCCTAAAAACATACGGCTTACGGCTTTATATCGTATAAAACACATCAGAGTCTGAAACCTACTGGCTGCTAGAGGAAGGACAGGAAACATTAAGACCTGGTGATTCAGGTACAGCTGGGGACAGTTACAGTCCTATAGCTTTTATCATTCAAAAAGAGAGATGTAGGTTCAGTCAGACACTAAGAACAGTAAGTTACTTCACAGCATTTTTAACGATGAGGATGTTGAAACACCGGAACAGATTGCTTGGAGAGGTGGTAGATGCCCCATTCCTGGAAACTTTCAAAATCAAGGTGGATGAGACTGAGCAACCTAATCTAGACGGGATTGGCTTATTATTCTATTCCTGCAGTGCTTCATGGCATGAGGAGCAGTTTTTTGTGCAAGTTTATATCTGAGAAACATTCAGGAGAGTCTACAGGATTCACCATTAAGGCATCCCCTTGGCTGCTTTCACTTGGCGTGTTGTTTTCTACCACCAGTGTGTAAAACTATCCCTCAAGGTAAGTTCCAAATACCAAGACTGTTTTACCTACCTGTTTTCCTCACACAAGTTTTTTTCAGAGAAGGGAAAAAAGTTGAGAAAAGGTCCCCAAACTACTTCAAGTAACTAGCACTGGTCTCCCCTCCTTCACATTAAGTCTAATCTATACCTTTCAAAGAGAGTACTGGGGCTTCCCCAGCTAATTTTCCCAGGTCTGTCCTTCTGCAGGAGCCCCAGAGACCTAAGAAGCCTCACTACGGAGCACTTTGAGAAGATAAACTGTGTTGTAACAAGGAGCAGAAGAGGTAGCCTGGTAATGATCACTGGCAAGACATTTTCTTGTTTCCACTAACTGCTTTTATCTGGCTGGCTTCCAAACTGCAACCAGAGTGGATCAGCGATTCTTAACATTAAAAGGAAGCCACACAGAGGCAGCCTCATCTAAATATTAGATCCCCATCATGTAAAGAATTATGCTAAAAGATTTGAATAAAAAGTCTTAAATGCTATGCTGAAATGTTAATAAAGCAAAAGAACAGCGTTCTAGTACTAAAGCTAAGTTAGCTGCATGAAAATAGACTGTAAATTACCTAGCATGGCTCAAATACATTCCTTGGCGTCGAATGTCTTCCGAGTCAATTTCCACAGGATTTATTAGAGCAAGCTGATCAATAGACCATCTGAATTTTCCTGGTGTCTAAAAAAAAAAGAAACAGGCATCTTAATGCTTGCTATTCTAAAAAGATACAAATAAAACCACAGGACAAATCTCAATGGAACATTACAGTCACAGCTTCCATATAGTTTCTGTCAAAGACAATCAAAAGAGTTTTTATTTAAACGATCTACTGTAAAAAAAAATTAGTAAGTCAGTCAGGCTTCTTATCCTGGTAGAGGTATTGCAATGATTTACAAGATAACATCAAGTGGAAGGTTATAGCTGGTATTTACAAACTCAGGTGTCAGTTTCTTCTCAATTTCTGAGGACAGGTCTACTAAAGATACATAACTTGGGATAAAATTAAATTGCTTCTTCATTGCACAATCCAAACTGTGGTTCCATGAAAATCCAGTATCCATACCTAACCCAAGTTATCCAAATATTAGAGCAGTCTTCCTTTTCCTTCCCATTTCCAAGAATACCAGAGCTGCAACACCATGTACATCCTGCAAAGTCTCCCTCATAAATGCCATGCATAGGGCATAATAAAATCTAATTCAGAAATAAAGTAGCTTCACCCCTTAATTTAGCAATTACAAACATATCTGGAAAATTATCTACCAAGTGAGTCTTTTTAGTTTCATTGTCACAGTATCATCTCTACTGCTTATCACAAAATAATTTCAACTGCAAACCAGTATGTAATTTGCAACTAGAAAAAAAGTTATAGATACGCAAAATCATTACCTTGAACACAAAACCAGCTCACAACAGAAGTGCAACTAAGTTTTATTTGCAACCAGCTTGCTTAGCATCTAACTAGAAACTGGTTTTCTCCACTTTAAGTGAGACCAGAGTGCCACATCCAACCACTGTTCTTTATCTACTTTCTACTGGTTTCAACACTCAGTCATTAATATCTAAAGACAAAATAAATTTAGGGCAGGAGAAAGACTAAGTGACAATATTAGTATTTAAAAGCAGCATAGTTCTGTAAGGAGAAGAAACTCCAAATGCCACCAAAGTTCTTTAGCTTAGTACATACATTAAAGCACACTAAAAAAATACTCTTTTTAATGCATTTGAAAATATTAGCACTATATCTGTACAGTTACATAATTAACGACTAGATCTTACAGATGAGGATTTTGTTGACTTAAAGACCGAAGGACTGGAGACAATCTGTTCCTGAAGAGTATAATAATCACTAGGACTCTCAAAAGGATTCAGGATTGTGACTCGTCCTGGAGTTTCTGGTGTTATCTGCATTTTAGCTTCTTCTGTATCACCCATAACACTAAGCTATACCTAAAAAAGAGAGAGAGAGCAAAATTAAGGCAAACAATGAAATTGCACTTTTGACATTTTAGGGCCACCCTGAAGGCTTTGGGAAGAGAGGATTAATCATTTTAAGGCACCAGCAACATTTCAAAAACTAACAAAAACGAAGTTAGCTGTGGCTTGGGCCTACTGACATGAAGTTGATAATTAACGCTGCTACGAGCAGTTACAAATAAACAGAAATAATGAAAACGAGATAAGAAAGAACATGAGGAGAGGTATTAAAAAAACCAAACACCAAAATAAGAGCGAAACAACAAGCAAACAAAAGAAAAAATCCAACGAACAAACAAAAAATCCCCAACTAAGCAGCAGAAGAGACCGAACGGCCGTCCTGCCTGCACACGGGACGAGCCAGGCAGCTTCGGCTGCGGGCGCGGGGACGAGCGGTGCTGCCCGAGCAGCCGGGGCAGCAATAACGCCCCGGGCAGGTCCCGCTCCGCCCGGGCGCTAAAACCGCCCTCCCTCCGCCTCAACGGGCGGGGGGCAGCCCCAGCCCTCGCGGGGCTCCGGCGGCGGCGCCGCTCTCTCCAGCAGGAGGGCACCTCCCGGGCCCCGGCGGGCCCCGCGCCTCTGGCCACAAACGGGACGGGAGCCCCGGGGGAAGCGCCCCCGCTCAGCCCCTTCTCACACTTCTCCCCGGGACGGTGCCACCGCGCCGAGCCGCTCGCCGCTCTCCCAAGCCCCCACCGCCGAGGACGCGATGCCGGGAATGCTGGGGATGCCGGGAATGCTGGGGATGCCGGAGGTGCGGACACAGCCACCTGCCGCCGTTACCGGGCTGCCGCCGCCGTGCCGCTCCCACCCCCGCCGCTCCGGGCGGCTCTTTAGCCAGCCCCGCCCCCTCTGCGACTCTGGCCAATCACGGCGAGCGGTGTGCGCCGCCGGGCCAATGGCAGGGCTCCCCCTCTCTCGAACGGGCCAATCGCCAGGGGCGCCGCCGCACGAATTCAAAGAAAGCCCGCCCCCGCCGCGCTCGCGTGGAGCCGGAGGGGCGGGCCCGGGCGTGTGCGGGGCGTTCCGGTTCCGGGCGCCGCGGGGTCGCCATGGCGAGCAACGCCGCCAGCCTGAACGCCGTGAGGGAGACCATGGACGGTGAGTGACAGCCGCGGGGCAGCGCCTTGCAGGCTGCAAGGGAGAGTGAGCGCCTGGCCCCGCCGTGAGCCGTGGACGAGGGCGGCTCTCTTGGGAAGAGAGGTGCGGGTTGCGGCAGCTGAGAGATGCAGCGCTTGGCAGTTTCTTTTTTACTTCCTGTCACTTCGTGAAAAGGTTCAAACACCCCCGGCAGAGCGAGTGTCTTTGGATCTCGCGTGGCTCTTGTTTTTTTTTAGTTTAGCTAAGTATTTAACGTAGAATACTGGGTGGGTGTTTTTGTGTGTTACATATATGTGTATATATAAATCTATATATTTGCTATTGTTTCCCGTTACTTATAACGGTTAACGCAGATGATGTGACCTGGCTCCGTGCATCTTGGATTTAAGCCAGGGGGCTGGAGGTGCGCGGGAGAGAGGGGAAGGCCCGAGTGTCAGCGGCAGCACCTGAACTGCTCTGAGCCCCGATATTTTGTTCTTGTGCGTGGCTCACGTCAGAAAACCAACGTCAACTGCAAAAAAAAAAAAAAAACCAACAACAAAAAACAACAACAAACCCACAAACAACCGAAACTACAATATAGTGAAAAAGCTTTGAGCGCAGTAGTCGGTGTTACAGAACTAGAATGGTTTCTGGTATGAAAAAAAAAAAAACCAAAAAAAACAGGTACTGTTACGGGATGGGGAATGTGAGAGAAGGGGCACCGGGAGTACTGGGAAATACTTTGGAGAATGATAAGTCATGAGAAATGTGAGCAGGTGAGTAAAGTTCGGATGCTCACTTTTGGCTTGACTGTGAGGAATCAAAGCTGCCATGTTTTGGGATTGTTTCTCAGTGTAGTGTGAAACTCTGGAATGCCGTGAAATGCCTACACCGAAAGTTTATATGCAAAGTGGAAAGCAGCCAGGAAATCTGCTGAGGGTTGTTACATGTGAAGACTTTCTCTGAAGATGCCCTAATGAGGGAGTAGAGGCTAGGGAGAATGTTCAAGGGGTGGTGCTTTGCATTTATTATTGTCTCAGCATCTTCACTTCTCTTGAAGTTACAGCTGCTGTTACAAAAGGGTTTCTTAGTACAGACCCTCATGAGTTGAGCTGGTGTAAAAATTAACATTTCAGCCACTGATCTCCATGCTCTGACCTGCTGCTGGAGGCAAGGCAGGACTAGCAGGATCATTATGGCCTCTCTGATGCTGCAAGAGGGTAAAACCATTTTGTGCAGATAGGGAGAGACTTCCTTGGGAAGAACAGAGAATCTACGTTCTGGTAACTGTACTTGACAACTTCCCTCTTTCCACTTCTGTGGGAATCATTTAGACAGGAGGGACAATAGGCAGGTTTAAATGCAAAGTAAGGCTTTTGAGAACAGGTATAGAAAGTGCACTAATCTTCAGATTTAGGAGCCCAGGCTTCCTGTGTAACTATGTGTATATTTTATTTAGGATAGATATAGACCTTTAGCAGTTGTTGTTTGCAAAGTTGTTAAGAGCTCAGAATTGTTGTGGAGAAACTGCTACATCTCTCTGCCAAAGACACTGCCTCAACACCTAAAGATCAGAAAGGACTTCATCAGTATCTGGAGTCCCAAAGAACAGAGCGTTCTTATAGCCTACCTTTTACCTAACTGGCAGGCATGTTAACTGTTGAATTCTTCACTTATTTTTTTAGATTTTGAAAACCCATTATCCAGTATTCAATTTCCTGAACCAGGAAATCATGGTTTATGTTAAAAGCTGTAGCTTTTGGCTTGTGCTGGAAAATTGAACATAAATGTTGTTGAAGTTCAAACAGCAGTGGACGTCTGCCATGTTCACAGTGTAGAAGTACTGTAGAAGTTAAATGCTGATGAAGAACAATTTTGATCATTGCGGTTTTATAGTCTTTAAGAACTAAAGTGCTTTCATTTTTTTCTGTTGCAGTTCTGTTTGAGATTTCAAGAATATTAAACACTGGCTTGGATATGGAGACATTGTCTATTTGTGTGCGGCTTTGTGAACAAGGGATAAATCCGGAAGCATTATCATCTGTTATTAAAGAACTGCGTAAGGCTACTGAAGCTCTAAAGGTAATGCTCTAGTTTAAAAAGCTTATAAATTTGTTTTTAAGAGTCAGATGTCCATGCCACTTGCTATGCTTCAATTTGTAAAACGTACTTTGATATGACTTGTTTTTAAATCATGAAAATTAACTGTTCAACAGAGGAGACAATGAATACAGCTGAATTCAACATGAAGCAGGAAATGGTACAAATAACATGTTTTGTAGAAATACATAATTAGACTAACTCTTCTGAAGGAAAGAAACCGCAACCAAAAGTCACAACCAAATTTTTATTACGGTCACCATTTGTCCCCTTACCTGCATAATATCACAAGTAGATTTCTCCTTTAACCAATAGCAACTCATTTCTACAACCTCAGATCTAGCAGTATGCAGCAGTACTTGTAAACAGGTACATGCAACTTGTTAATGTAATCTTAACATATTGTTTTTACCCCCTTAACCTGTGCTTTGAACCTTTCCAAAGAGGGAATTTTGTGATGTGTGTATACGCAGGGCTTTTCATATGCGAATATTTACCTGTTTAACTAGTAAAGGGTAACCATGGTTTAAAAAAAATTTCTCACTTGCCTTTTAAAGGATTTTCACTCTTTACTGTCTACCTAAACATCACAGTCATGGTTTTTATGTTTTGGTAATTTTTGGGAGGTGGAGGGGAAACCTATGCCTTGCTTCTACTCTGAAAGACTGCATACTTAATTTTTAACTTAACATTTTTCTATGCTCATGCATATTTTGTATTTGTGTCTGTGCTTAAATACATGCTTGCATATGCATTTAATTGTGTATATAAGTAATTGAGGGCTGTTTTACTTCTTCCATTGCTTTTCGCTGGTTTACCATTCCTGCTGCTCTCCTTTGCGTGTTTGTCTCATAACTGGTTTAAAACCTACCAATGTCAGTCTTCAACAACTGGGCCTTGTTGACTGGGTTGAGTTATTCAGTAGTAAAAGTACTAATATTCTTCAAATAATTGGTAGTGTGATTTATGCAGTTATGATTAGTGTCATTCTTCTGAGTTTTGTGTCAATAACTTACCTGTATGGATGGAGTAATAATTACCATAAATTATATAAAGTAAACTCCAAAGGTAACTATGTTTATGCATTTGAGCCTTTCTTGAAAGTATTAGGATAAAATGTACATGCTTAAAGCTGCTCAGGTACAGGATGTGACACAAGCAAACAGCAACAGCTCTTTTAGTAAAGGGTAATGGCAGTTGGCAGCATTATTTTTTAGAAAATAGTAGTGTTCATTAGAAAAAAATTCGTAAGTACCTTTTTTTTTAGACCTTTAAGTTCTCCAGGTAAATTAAAAAAGTTACAAGAAAATATGAAATTTAATCTACATGATGTCTCTTGGTGACTTGGAATAATTCTTTTTCTGTTTCTAGGCTGCTGAAAATATGACAGGCTGACATGGGAGAAGATCTCTGCATGAGAAGGATGCCAAGTTAAAATTAACAGGAACTCTGAAGATTGCCATTATTAAGAAAAAAAAAAAGAAATAAGTGTATGTGAAGGTTTCAGAGTATTACTGTAATATTTTTCAGAAGAGTGGTGTATATAATAGCTTTGAAAAGTTTTTAATAAGTTCACCAGTAATATTGTTACTTGGTATTTTTGTGAACTGTTTATGAATATTGTGCCATTGCTCTTCTTTGCCATCCAGTCCTTCTAAAATCATGCCAGATATTGTACATTTGTTGAATTTAATAATGTGTACCAACGAATCTTATTATAATGAGTGCAGCTTTGTTAATGCATCCTTTAGAAGTGCTAGTATATCCTGGGTTTTATCTCTTGCTTTGATGAAAAACTACATGTACAATTTTAGACTTGCTTTATGGTCCAGGTAGGAATGAAGTCCATACTAACTTTATTTTAGAGTAAGGGCAGTAAATTAAGTCTCAAGCTGAAAGTAGTAAATAAAGCATTTTTTAAATAATGTGGCTAATGAATTGTCCTTTTGATTTCGATTCAAACTGCTGGGGAAAGTGTTTCACTTAGATAACAAAAGTTCTTCAGCTATCCCTGTAGATATGTTTGTAACATGGATACATACAGATGACATGGAATGTTTCACGGAGAGAGGATGCTGCATTTGTTACACCTGTTCTGACTGCAGGATCTAGAAATATGAAGGCTGTAGTGTTACTGCAATACAATGGACAGTGCGTGCATGAGAAGCATCTGATTTGGTTGATAGGTATCAGTAAGCCTTAAACAGCTGCTTGGTGCAGGAATGTCTTCTCATTTAGCACTAGTAACCTTCACTGATGCCAAAACAAGTGTTAATTTCCAGTAAGTATCCTTGCATCTAGGAATTCTGCTCCATAAGAAAATGTTTTCTTGTGTGTTCTTCATCTGCTGCTGTTTAAGCTTTTTTTTTTTAAGTTTTTTTTATTTTTGTTATGCTGGCTTCGAGTGTAGGCTTCGAAGTGTAGTGCTAATGGGTCCTTAAGCAACCTGCAGAGTTAATAGGGTGAAGCAGATTTCTAAATGAACCTGGAATCTTAGTTAAGCCTAAAGTTATATTTGTGCAGAAATAAGAAATTCTTTTTGCTTTAAGAGTTTGCATCATATACACTCCGGATCATAGCTCTACAAAAAACAATGAAAGAAACTAAATACTTAATATTGCTGGCAAAGAGAATAGTAAAATATTTATATTGCACTGAATCACTTACCTTTATTTCCAGTTAGCCTGGCCAAAAAGTCATTCCAGGAAGATGCTGTAAATAACCAAACTGGGGAATTTTTAAGTGGTTTTATTTTGCACACTCACAGCATCAATTTACAAAGGACTTTAAATGTTCATAATTTGAATATTGACTGTATGAAAAGATATCAACAATGAAATTTATCTTAGGAAATCTGAAAATTCAATAAAATGTAATGAAAACTCCAGGTCAGATCAGCACAAATGAGCAGTCAGCTCTCTTACTTAATTTTCTCTAGACTCAGTACTGAATGTCAAAAATGAGAAAAGACTTGGGGAGCATTCTTGCTGGTCTCAGGAGTCACATCTAAGTCTGAGAGATTTCCCTTGTGTAACTTAAACTCTGAAAGTTGACTGTAACTATAGCAAATGTACCCAAAATAATACTGAAATTTTATTAGAATGCTGGTGTATTTCCTTTTCCTCCGTTGCCAGATCTTTGGGTAATACAGGAAATCTGATGGCTTCCCTTGAATAACACTCTATTGATTAGTTTGCATTTATGTATTTCCAGGGTTTTTTCTAACTTGCTAGGTGAATTTTGGTTTTGGGTTGAATGTCCTTGAAATGCTTAAAGCCAGCTTGCAACTGCAATATGAGAATTTATACATAACTTATATATTTTATATAATTGATGTAATCTTGAACTGTCCAGTAAATTGCATCTACCATTTTACCATCAGTAAGCTTACAGCTTTTATGTATTTAGACATTTTCTGGTAGGCCATTTGTCCTGCAGAATTATAGAAGAAGGGCATGTCTTTGATATTCAAAACTCCAATTTTATGTTTATAAAACTAAAAATGCATTATTTCTCTTTATTACGTGGCATTAAATGGTAACATTGGTTGCTTAATGTACTAAAAGGAGAACATGCTGTTTCTTAAAGATGGTGTAAGAGAACTCCTGACTGCTTTTGGTTTGGGGTACCATCCATAACAAATACAGTAAGTATTTTTTTTCTTCTTCCTGGTGAAAAATGAAAAAGAAAATCCCTCTAGTAGGAAGTTTCATACTGGAAATCTGGTGCTGCAAGGTAAGTCTATCACTTTAATAGCATCCCCACTATGTGAACATGAGTGCTCAGACTTGGCACTGATGACTGAGAAGTCTTGGCTGCATTTGTAACACACATCACCTTCTGCCACATTTAACCAAGAAGCCGAGCAAACAGCACGTGCTTTTCCTCTGTGCTCCTTACTTACGTGCTCTTGGAACCCCTGAGAAGATAAACATAGGAATATCTATACAGGTCCTGACCAAAGTTGTTTTTTCTAACACAATAGCTTCTTTTGTAGTCAAAGGCAGCTGCGTGAGGAAGGATAAGAACAATGCAAGCACATTTGGTTGCTTTTCTTCTGTGTTCTCCTGGCTTCTAAATGTCTTCTATTCCAGGCTTTCCTGACATCATATGATTTGTCTATTTAGTAATTTTCAATGCTATTTTTTCCAGTACTTGTCTAGTTTCCTTTGGACTATATATACTTCCTGAATAACAGCAGCCTTTATCAATTGATGGCTGTTGCATAAAGAATTGCCACTTCTTGTTCATTTTGAGCCTGATTTTCGCTAGTTTAATTTAATGTCCCTTGCACAGTAAACTTTTATCTACCATGCCATGTTCTGCATATATGTAAGTCACCGTTAAATTTCCTCTTCTAAACTGAAATGCATTAGCATTTGAATGACCAAAAGCATCGAATAGCTTCTGTATTTAGTCTCCTTTGAAACTTTTCTGGGTCTCATATATTATTTTCTGAGAAGGGAACCAAAACTACACACAACATTAGCCATGCATTTAAGTACTAGGTCTGCTTGATTACTTCCTTGTTCTTTATTCTTTTTCTAGTGATTCCTAACATTTGACTTGCTTTTTTAATTTTATCTGAATGTTGAGCTGTTTTCGTGGCATTATCTATGGTAACTGCAGAATTTCGCTCTTTAGTAGAGTGATAAGCTCAGAGGTTATTTTTTCATATGTGGAAACTGGTTGTTTATTTCCATGTGTATTATTTGTTTGTGCTGAATTGCATCTGCCACTTTTTCCTAATCAATCTTCCATGTGTTTCTGCAGTTCATCACAGTTTGCTAGTAGTCTTGTTACTGTCACTAATTTTATCATTGGGAAATTTTGTTGTTTTATCCCTTTTTTGAGGTTAATTATAAGTAAGTCATGCAGCACACAATGTATTAAAGACTGCAAAGGACCACTGGTGACCTAGGGCAGGAGCTGACCATTTATTTTCATTCCTTTTCAGTGATTGTGAATAAAATGCATAATTTTTACTCCACGTGTCTTCGGTGTCACATACAGCAACTCTCACTGTGAGTTTAAGCACAGTTGTGAATCCAGTCCTGCAGAAAGCATGGCATGCTTGATAACTATCAGGATCCCCAATGTTCTTTCCCACCTGCTGCTCTTTAGGTGAGCAAATACTGGTTCTGTCCTAGATTTGCTTTTTGATTCAATCCACTAGTTCCTTCTGATTTTAACTTGTGTGCTGTTGCAGGCACACTTGATTCCAGGGACTGCTCCCAGCAGGCTGCATACCAGAGCCTTCTGTTCTTCCCCAACGCTTTCCACCTTCCAACATCCCATCTGCTTTTACGTGCTCAGTTTCATGCTATAGAAACACTGCAGTTCTTATTATTTGAATATAATTTAAATTAAAAAGCACAAAAAATGACAATAACCTAAGACTCAGCAGTGATCCATGATGTAGTATGGCTGTAGACAACCTGCTTTAAAAAGGGGCTTTACATTACTATGTGTGGTCTGAGCTAGGGACTTTGGCAGGTTACTTTACTTTGAAGATTCAACTCTGAGTCACAAATATTACTGTTTAATTAAAGTTTGAAAATAGAATTTCAAAGAATGAAAGGTATGTCAAAGTAATTTCAACCTTTAAAAGAGTGAGAACAAGGACAGGGAGTTGCATACCAGTCACCTCACAACAGTAACAAACATCTAGCTGATAAATCTGGGATTTTATCAGCAAAGTCTGAAAGATTGAAAAAGTCAGGTAACAAAGAGACAGGATGAGAGGAAATGGCTACAAGTTGTGCCAGGAGCAGTTTAGATTAGATATTAGGATAAATTTCTTCACAGAAAGGATTGTAAAGCATTGAAACAGACTTCCCAGGGAAGTGGTAGAGTCGCCATCCCTGGAAGCGTTCACAAAATGTGTGGATATGGTGCTTCAGGACGTCTTTTACTGGTGAATGTGGTGGTGGTGCTGGGTTGATGACTGGACTTCATGATCTTCAAGGTCTTTTCCAACCTTAATGATTCTGTGTTGCTGTATGCTTCAATTTATGTGGGACAATTTTCAGTTGAAGCACCATTGGCATTATTCAGTAAAAGCACAAAGGTACTGTGTTGTTCCCTGTTTTGGTGTCTTGTTAGCTTGGGAGTGAGATTTGGAAAAAAAAAAACCTTTAAAAAGTGGTAAAACCAAAATCTCAGGATCTGAAAAATGCTAATTTGAGAAGGATTTTTTAAGCATCATTAACAGATACTTTACTGTGAGGTTTTTGTGAATTTGTAGGGAGGGTTCCTGTCATTCACAGAAAATAGCTTCATCAAGTAGAAATAGTGAAGTAAAACCATAGTTCTGTCTGTTTACTGCTTCCAGATCCACTGTTTATACTTCAGGAAAGCACAAGGATAATTTAAATGAAGCCATGAAGCTGTTTTGGGGAGCAAGCCTGGCGAGGTCTCGAAGCACTCAGGGAGTGTGCAGGTTCTCAGAGAGAAGTTGAGAAGAGGTGTAATGACCCTAGTTATGCCCTTGAACATAAAGGAAGTCTTGTGGGTACCTCTTTATAACCTGACAGAGAAAACCAGATACAATAGGTGATACTGTAGAAATCAAACCTTGAAAATAAGGCACAACTTCCCAGGGGTGAAAGTAAGTAAACTTTGACATAGCATATTAGGGAAATGACAGCTGGCTACTGCTTGATGTTGTTAAAATGAAATTAAAAGTACTTCTAAAAGACATGTTTTAATCCAGTTGCTGGGGCGAAGTCTGTGAAGCGCAGTGTAAAGCAGCTCTAACTAAAAGTAATGTGAAGAAAATTAGGAATATTTAGGATGACTATCAGTGATGTTTCTGTCAGTAAGATAAATGGAAGCATGGTTTCCAAGATATTTAAATGTTACCTGATCAAAAAAACCCAAACACCACAGCTATTAATTATCTGCACTGGAAATCTGGAATATATTGAGTCTAGACATTTTTATTATCACTTTATAAATATTCTTATTTTCTCACCTCCAATTTTTGCGTGTAAGAAGAGACCAGCTCATGAAAATGGATCTCTGAAAGAGCTCAGTGGTGTCATTACGTAGGCGAGTGGGAGTTTGATGCTCAAATTTAACTTTCATTGAAGGAGATGGGAAATGAAGGAGTGAAGAAGATGATGCCAGGCTGTACTGCGGTTACCCAAGGAAGCAGCCAGGAGGACTTCTTACTAGGAAAGGAGGCCTCAGGAGGATGAAGAGGCTGAGGGACATCCCAGTTTGAATTTATTAATGATTATTTTATTTGTACACCAGGTCAAAATTTAGTGTGTTTGACGATACCAACAGTTATTTTCCTATTTGATGGACAGGATATAGAGGAAAGAGAGACTTAGGTGGTCACATTACCTTGGCATTTGGCCTTGAAGCTGGCACTGGTAAAACAATAAGGCTGCCAACCCCTCCTTGCATTCCTGCCCGTTGTAGCTTGTGAGGATGTGACTTGAGGGAGCTGAGTTATCAGCTCTCTCTGTCCCACTTTCCTGAGATACTGGAAAAACTCCTCCTGACATTTCATCTTGCATTCTTGGGAAGCTGCTTGGTACACACCCTGGTTTTTTCCCAAGCCAGTTTATAGGGCCATATGGTTGTGAACAGGATTAATTATAATTTTGTGAGGGCACAGCTAATCAAGGATAGAGAAATAGTCTCATTCCTGTGACCAGCGAACTTGTGTTGAATTCAAAGCCTATAGTAAGCAGCAGGTAGTTATTTACTATTTATGATTCACATCTGTGAAACCCCAGGATGTTAAAGTAATATGCACATAAAGACTGAGTCTTTATGGTACATAAATGCTGCATGATCAGTGTTAAGGAAAAATATTAATAATTTCCAAATACAATGCTCTAGCCTGTATAAGATTCAGTGAGGGATTTAAAGAAGAATCATACACTGGTCTTGCACATTTTGAAGAAAAGATACAAACAAAAACATCTGGACAATCATTTCCTAGGGCATGTAGAGAGGAGGCTTGCTATTCTCTTAGGTGGAATTCAGGATACAGTTTGATTTGTGTAAGATACTGGATATACAGAGATACAGACTGAAGAAAAACTCAAGCTCTTTACAGAGCAAGTGTTTTCTAATTCAAAAAGGAATGTTTTGTTTAGCTTCACTTCAGGTAAAACCTGTCTCAGGCATAGAAACAACTCAAGGTCCATGCACAGCTGTTTATTCCTACATGCTGTGATGATTGCTCTCATTGAAGGCAGAAAAATAACTCTGGTGCATACACAGACTGATAATCTGGCCTGCATTTTTAGCATGGTATTTCAGGCTATGCATTTCACTGGTAATCATGACATCAGTAATAAAGCTGTCAGTCTTTGTCCATTAGTGGCTGTCTGATCTCATCAGATGACTTCACAGCAGCTGTTCCATTTTTAGACATGTTGGGCGAAACTGAGCATTGACCCTGTGAAGTTTTACAAAAGTTAGTGAAAATAGCAATAGAGCACATGAATCAACAGGAAATATGGACTTTGTTCATCTTAACTGTGACTGGAAGGGGAGGAAATAAAGACATGATTTTGTTTGGGAAAATCCTATAATTTTCACATGGGAGGATACTCCAGTTAAAATAGGTTGTTTTCCTTCATCTAAGTATTAAAAAATAAAAATAATTAAAATAAAAAGGAAAATTATTTTACTAAAATTCCGAAGATTTCAGTCAGTGTAGTGTTGTAATTTGTCATTCTATGTCTTGTACTTCCATCTGTCTTCCGTGAGTTGGGTTTTCTGCCAACTACATCTGCCACAATTCATTATTTTCTTCTCTCCTCTCCCCTCAATTTTAATTCTCTCATTAGAGGGGGTCAGGCTTCAATGTTTTCCAGTTTTTCAGCAGTCATTTCTACAATATCTCCTCAAGATAATCAGGCACTATTCAATCATAGTTTTCTTGGAGACTGATTTTTCTGCTGGAAGTGGTTTTCATAGAATTATTCTGATTGGTTGTCGTATGTGCACAACTACCAGAGAAGATGGAATTGTGCAATATCCTGCATGCTCAAATCTGCTCCATGTCCTGGTGCACAAACGTCTTCATTCATGTATCCCTAAAATACTTTTAGAATGTTATAATGTGCAGTGTAGGTATCCAATGCGTTGGCATATATATGGCAGTGTTGTGTGTATAGAGATCACATAAATATCAGAGATATCCTTCATTCTTCTGAAATACATCTTTTATTTGCGTTTTGCTATTAATGTCCTGTGATGTGTCCAAGTCACATTTGGCACCTGTTTAAAATTTTAGCAAAAAGTCTCTAGGGAAAAAACCTCAGTGCTTTGCCCTATTTTCGACTTGCTCAGCTTTTATCTGTCCCAACTTCTGGGATTATCAGCAGACAGAACCTGATTGGTGTTACATACCTTGATATCCACAAAAATGACTGTTTTGTCTGTGCAACAATTAAAGTTTGCTGCTTAATCATTTTATTAAGAGAGTACCGTTATCATACATGTTTTTCATGTTTATGTCAGTAATTTTTTTTTAAGACCTTCCAATATTTGTAAAACACAAAGTAGGAGAATGAACAGAAGTATTACTGGAAACTCTTGCATATTCCACTAGATGGCAGGCAAACATTTGCAACCATTGCTGCAGCGTTGTAAAATATCCCTCTATTAGTTTTGTATGGATTCTAATAAATAGTATTTTAGGATCAATTTCCAGTTTAATGAAGGACTGGTACAATTTAACCTTTTGATTTATTTTCAAAACATTTTAAAAGTAGAAGGAAGAATAAAAAAGTGTGCTATTGATCGCGTGACTTTGGCTCACAAAAGAGAGAATTGAGGTTTAAGAACTTAACCTTTTGTGTTTTTTGTATTTAAATTTTACTAGGAAGGGATATACCAGTGGTAAAATGGCCACAGAAGAGAGAGTTTTCAGCATGGCAAGTGGGGAGTAGCATCTTTTCTCTTTCATTCAGAGTAATAGAATTTACACAAACTGTCTTAGAAACTGCACTGAAGGAAGTTCTGTCACCTGCTGTAGTTCGTAGCCACTTTAGCTTTTCCTCTTTTGTGTTTAAGTACTTTCTGGCAGTTACTCAGCAATCCAGTGTTTAAGACAAGAAGGCATACTCAAGGTAAGGGTGCCACACAGACTAACTAGTGTAGGAAGATATACTTTCCCTGCTGAGGATGTACCAATGGATGTACCAATACCATAGCAGCATCACAGTTTAAAATAAATACCAAATAAATAGTCAAATTTATTAGATGTGGTATATTCCATAAGAATTAAGACAACTCTTATCATTTCCAGCAGTGAAAATAAAAGGTAGAGGCAGGATGAATACTTCCACCTGCCCTCTGGCGAGGAGCTCATTTCTGTCTGCCAAATATGTGTATGAATCTCTTTCTTCTCTCTGTTCCCCAAAATGAGAGGGGAATGGAGGTAGGATGGAGATTTCCTGAAGTAGGATATTTAAGGTGGTAGGATAGAAGTGCCGTATTAATCTTCACCCTCTCTCTGTAGATGATAATCTTTCAGGGACAAGGTGTATCTCCTGGCATAATCAGATTAGGTTATCAAGGGTTAGTGAGTGAAAAGAGAGCTGTTCCCCCTAGTACTCCCCACACCCACTAAGCCCTTTCGCAAATATTTAATAAAATTGCAATTTTATACTTTATGGTGGTGGCATTTTTGTAGAAAAAGAAAAACAAACCCCAGATTATTTCAACTATCCTTTAACCTCTGTTTTTCTCTGCAGTCAACGGAGAGAGGCATGCTCTCAGTGGAGAGGGGCAAAGAGAGTACTGAAGTTATTCTGAATTGCTCTCTAAAGGAAACTCTCTGTTGACTGAAAAGGTAACCCAAGGAGACTAGTATCCTGAGGCTAAGATTAGTCTTTGCAAATATTCCCATTAGATCACCTACTCTGACTTCCTGTATTTCACAAGCCTTTGAATTTCACCCAACAACCTCTCTACTGAGTTCAATAACTTTTGTTTAGATAAAGCATATCCAACAAGACATTTATTCTTTAGTTGAAGACATTAATAGAGATAGTGTATCCACTGATTCTTTTGTTGGTTTGTTCCATAGTTAATCATCTCCACTGTTAAACTATGTGTGTCTTATTTCTTGTTTTAATTTATCTGGCTCGAGCTCAGTACACAGCTGCTTGTTATGCTTTTTCCTTCTTAACTAAAGAACCCTCTAGTGTGTGGGGTTTTCTCCTGAGGGAACTATTATAATCAAGTCACCACTCTATCTTCCTTTTGATAAGCTGAAAGGATTTTTCTTTCTGTAAAACATTTTTCTTTTTCTCTCCAGTTCTCATTCTGGTCTTCTTTGCACCCTGTGGGGTTTTCCCCTTCCCTTCAGTCTGATAGCAATCTCACTTGCGCTGTCTGGAGATAAGATCAATCTGATTTGCTCCAGTATCACTCTCACAATTCTCTTTGCTTAATGCTTCCTCAGCAATCCCTTAAGTCCTTTCTGGAGTTACTGTTTCACAGAAGTTGGTCCTCCACTGTTCTAGGATAGCCCAGCTTGTTGCCATTTTCTTAGCTTTTCATATATCAACATTAAAATGGCTTTCGTTTGAGTTGGTCCATCCTACTGAAAGTTCAAAACCCTTTTTCTGTGTGCTTTTTCTTTACATTTACCCCTCTCCCAGCTTTTTTGTAAACTACAAACCATATCAGCAAAAATTTTTTCATTTAGTTCCAGATTATCCATGACAAAGCATCAGCTCAGCTACAGAACCTTGTAGGACCCTGCAAAAATCAGGATGGTTGCTCCTGCTTGTGCATGATTTTGCGTTATATAATATGGCCACAACGTGTGCTTGTATATTTGCCCCTTCCTTATTAAAATCAAGTCTCAACATTGTCTTTGCTTTTGAATACTGATTTTTGGAAGATTTACCCATTTCTGAAGCCTATGAAAGGAGTTTTTATTGAGGCTGTGTAAGTCGTTAAAAAAATAAAAGCCTGTCATGTTTTCTAGTCAGAACTCCCATGAAAGTCCAAAAGCATGCAATTACAGATAGAGTGGTGACTTGATTATAAACCAAATTAATAATCCCATCAAAGAATGAAGTAAGTTTTATTTAACAAGACCTATTTTCTACAAAACCATGTTGACCATCATTAATTACATTCATTCCTTCAATTTTGTAATAATTGAATCCCACATCAGCTTATTAGCTTTTCCATTAATTTTCCCTGACTTTTTTGTGATGCTTACTGGTTTTAAGTTACCTGGGTCATCACGGTTTCCCTTTCAAAAGAACAGTACAATGTAAGTGCTAATTCAAGAATTTTCTCATTTCTCCAGAGTTTTAAATACAGAGCGCTAGACTCAAGTTCTTTTGCTTTTTTCCTTAATCCCACTATTTTTCTTAACTGTGCATACATAGCTCCTTTGTAGCTCCAAACGCGTGTACATTAATATATGATGTATTATTTTAATATTCCTGTTGTCTACAATTTTGTATGTCTTACTCTTTTAGCTGCTCTTTGTAAATATAGAAGAAAGTAGACAGCGCCCTTCTCTGACCACAGACAGTGTCCAAGCATGGAAATTCATTTGTTTTTACTGGTTAAAATGAAAATTAGGCATTCCTGGTTATTGTGGGTATCTTTTTTGCTACAAATTTGTAGCTGTTGCAAATGAACCTTTTGTTAGGGCTGACTTTACGGGAGTCACCAGGTGGCACTGTTGCAAGTGTCTTTGTTGATTCTTTTGTCTAGAGGAGACTACTTACAAATAGGCCTTGAAAGGTATACTCAGTAGGTGTTTCTTTATTTTTCCCTTACAGTAGCCCAGCCGAAATCTAGCCCAAGCTAAATATTTTTCCACAGGCTTTGTGATAGTCCAAAGGTTTTGCCTACGAACAAGCTAAACATACGCTCAGACTACAAACCTCACAAGAACCAGGTGGCCTAAGGGGTGGCCAAGACTATGACGTTCTTCAATTGTCCAGAATGTTTTTTGAAAGTAGGAGTCATCCTTTGGAGAGTGACAAGCTTAAGCAGCTCCTACACAGCCTAACAACATTTAAAGCGTCCTGAGCCACAAAAATTTGAGGGAAAACCTTTTGTTCTTTGCTTCTCTGAGTCAGACAGAAAAGTAGGGGAATTTATAATGTGTCACTATCAAAATCAAGAAGAAAAAGCAGAATGATGAACTTATTTTAATGTAATGCATCTTCTGATGAAGTTCTGAAAAACTTCATAAGCCAGTTTCAAGAAGAGCAACCAGAGAAGAGTAGCAAGACAGAGGACTGACAATGACAGTGACAAAAAAATTGATGAGGCTGTGTAATGAAGCTCATGCATCTCTTACACCCGTTTGCTTATCAAACTACTAATTGTAGTAAATTCATTAAAAACCAAACTTGCGGGAATATATTGAATACCACTGCAACTATATATGCTACTTTGATGGCTTTGGGTTTCATATTTCCTATAAAATTATTTTCACATGTTAGTAAAGCTGTGAATCCAGCTCACTTGTTTAGGTCCTGTACACTTGTACCTTATTTGTGTCTGTTTGCTACTCAGTACAAGGATTATGCCTGGCTATGGACATGTGAATGTACATGTACATGTTTAATCTCTAGTTTGTAATGTACATCTTCGAAGTGTGAAGCCTCGACACTTACTCAGCGTCTGGTTAAACACCACTGAACTACTTGACAGTGAATGTGCAATAATTTTCTCAATTAAAATACCTGATTGCATTCAATAGATTAAGGATAGCCAGTTTCACGGAGAATGTCCCCATAAAACACCTGTCCGCGTGCAACCAATCCCAGCTAAGCAAAAAGAAATTATATCCACATTTATCAAAATGCATAATCTTTGTATATTATATACATATAAGTCTGTATGTTTTAAAGTAGACTCACACCACGTCCAGCGTCATTCACTGGGGAAATATAATTTGATTTATTGACACTCAGCAAATCCTTGTTCATACAAAGTGAAGCACAGGAACATTAGTATATACATTTAACATAAGCTTTGTGTTTTAAAGCTGTGTCCAAAATAAATGCCCTCCAAGCAGCATAGAGTACCATTTCTCTCACTGGAAGGTGGGAGGCCTAACCAGTGCTACCAGTCTTGTACAAGTGTTTCCTAGAGTGCAAACGTTTAAGGTGGAATGTTAAACAAATATTTTAATTGCTTCTTTAAGGTTTTTCATAGCCACTTCAATCCAAGTTCACTGGCTTACCACATTCTCACTGCGACTTTCCATTTCTAAGTAGGCAGCCACGCTGCACACCCGTGATTTTGCTGCATCTCCTTTAGCTGATGGTAATCTTTCTGTAAAGAAGTAAAAACTGTTGTCAGAACACTGTTTTAAACCATATATGAAAAACAAAATTCCTCTAAGGAGGATTTCAGGAGCTAACACCTCTTGCAGCCCTGTGCTGTGAGTAGTAGGGGTTGTCCTCTCTCTTGCCAGGCACCTGCTGCTGTTTTTTAGCTATCCATGTATGTATCTCAAATTGCTGGTTTAAATGCGCTGCTGAGTAAGTGCCTTTAGACAAAGGTACAAAGGTGTTTCACATACTATGGAGATAAAAGACATGTATAAGTACTTCAATGGATTCCTTGAGTTGTCTGTAGACACATTTTTTACATTTTTTCCCTGTATCCCTTGCCAACAATAATCATAGTCACCTTACTCTGTGTTCTTCAGTGGTCATTTACATGCCATCCTCACTACACCTCTTACTCACTTGTATGTCTGCTGTTGCTGGGTTGGGGATAATATTTTCTCAGGCCACAGCTGAAATGTTAATCCATGTAGTACTTCTGTCACCTCCACGTGGATTATTGTAATTGTATTCCTTTCTGGTGTCTACCTGATTGCAAAACTTCACAAGTTCTGTTCTACATAAAATGCTGCGGCTGACATGCTTATTCATCTTAAACCAAATTAGCATATCACTCTGGTCTTTTGATCCATGCTATGGCTGCCAGTCAGAGCAGTGCTTCCCTCCTATCCGAGCTGGCATGCATTGATGCGTGGTGATGGATTTTGACCACAAGTATTAATGCAAGCATATAGTTTAGGCAGTAAAATATTGCCTTGCTCTTTTTGCACACTATAAACTGCCTTTTTCTTTGCTTTATATTGATGTGCTAATGCTTCTATCAGCCATGTTTAAGAACAATTAATATATTCCTAGGTATTAAGAATGGGAATGCATTCCTCAAGCATTCTAGTTGAAATAATGTGTCCTCTAGCTGCAGAAAGTCATGTTGTAAAGTTATTTTCTAAATAAGGCTTTTACTGCACGAGCAGGACTCCACTCTCTGCTGGTTCGTCTTTCACTACGGAATTGGAACAGTTTAGGCCTGTGTCTGCATGACTTTTTAGGGAATAGCATGGTGCAGAAAGGAATTCACAAGCAGCTTTCCCCAGACTCTATCCAGGGTTTGGAAATCTTTAGCAATACAGGAAATCAAGACTAAATGTCGTTTTTCCTGACACATTTCCATGGGGAATAATACCACCAGAGCACAACACTGTTCTATTTTAGATCTAGGAGTGCAGTATGAATTTTGTGGTTGAGAACATAATTAATAAGCTACAATTATTTGAAGTGCACCTATTTAGAAAAAATTGATGACAAAGAATGAATGTCTCAGAGTGTTACTGTACTCTTTCATACCTATGTAGCCCATGAAAGCACTCATCTTGTTTCTGCTTTGGGTTGCAATCCTGTATTGAATATATTTATTTTTCCTTTACAAGCTACAGTAGGATTCCCATGCACTTGAATAGTTTGTGATGGAGACCTGCTTCCCTCATGCTATAACCTGACTTTGCAGATATTTAGCTTGAAGATTCACCTTGTCTAACTTCACATTTGCCATAATGAGCTGGTTGCCTTACTACTGCTGAGCTGGTTGCCTTGGGCATGTTGTTTGTTGATGGAGAGACTCAACTTTGGGGCACAGTCTGACTTGTTTTGTGGATAAATCAAATTATATTAATTTGCTAATTATCTAGATTAAATTAAACACAGCCTTTTATTATCGATCAGATGAATTTCATTCTTGGAGACACAACAACCATTAGTCATATAGTATTTTAGCTGAGTGCAGTGCAACTGGTTGTATGAATAAATGTTTACATGCTGAGGAACTTACACTACGAATATATGAAAACTGTCTTTTTGAAAAGTCTAACTAAATCACATGGTATCTAAAAGACACCAGGGGAAATTCTAAACTGTTGTTATAATCTGATGGCTAATCAGTGCTTTCACCCTCCCTACTAGTGAGTTACACCTGTATTAAGCAAGTAAAGAAACAAAGCCTCAAAGCACTGTGTATATATGTATATGTATACATATGTACGTATATGTACATATTCTTAGACACAATAAAAGATATGCTACCTGTGTACATACTACTATGCATTTTTCATTCTAGGCTATAGATTGGAAGAACCTGCAACACAGACGGATGCAGTAACTTGGTGTACAGCCTGGGTCACACTCTCCTTGTCTTACATGAATGTGCGCACGAATAATGAGACCCAATTTTTTTTGGCCTTCTCAAGTAGCGGAACTGAAATTAAACAGGAGAGTTTCCTTGATTCCTTCTGCTATAGTGCTGCTCATGTCAGCAAAGTTAGGAACTTGCATGATACTAAAGCCAGCATTTTTATAGGCATTTTAAATATATAGGCATTTTAAAGTATAATTATTTGAAAAAATAAATCAAAATATTGGGAAAATAGTAAAATAGACTTGCTATTTAGTAACATGTTTTCATTATTTTAGTTAGATTGTCCATGCCTCAAAAGTAGCTAATATGTAATATTTACTTTTGAAAAGAAAATTAAGCAATTATGTTTGCCAAGCAAGTAGAACTTTCCATGTTATTTGGCTATTAAGTTTTCTCATATACAGTGCTATTTAATGATGAAAAAAGAGAAAGGTTAAAAAAAGTAAGAATTCTACATGTAGTAAATCATAGGTTGTAATTTCTCAAATGCCTAACATAAACAAGTATCTCTGGAAATTACTGTATGCTTTTTTCTTAAGGAAGCACACACACATATATATATTTAAATCTACACCAAATAATTAGGTGTCTTTTTACTATTGCATAAACACTGTAGTGCACTGAAACACCTAATATTTAGCCTGTTTGCCATAAATATTAAATCTTGATTTATTCATAGAGCTGCAATGAAATATAAACATGTATGCACACATATGTACCACCCATTATAAAAACTGATACACACAGTGGAATATTCTAATGGGTTGGTCCTCTGTTTATTCTCAAAATTGTTTCCCTCAGGCTCCATTTCTGTTACTGTACCATCTCAAGTGGATTTGAATTTGAAAGTGTTCTCTAGTTTTGAATGTTAATGGATGTCATTGCACTATGGCTCTACAAGAAAGAAGAATATTACTATCAAATAAAAACACTGGAAGTTTTGAAGAAGATAGTTTTTAACCCATAGCTCTGACAAAAATAAGAATGCTTTCATTTTTGCCCATGAAAACAAATTAATCTTGTTGTATAAATAAAGGAAATTTATTTATTTATGCAGAAAGCATACTAAAGCTTGTTTAAATGTGCAAAGTAAAGTAATCGGATGAAATTATTATTGATAAGAAATGATAATTCCTATTATGTTAACACTGTGAACGAGGTCAGGACCTATTCTGGGTTCTGCAGAGAATTGAAAGAAAATCATTCCCATGTTTCTCAAAATTTGACTTATGCTAGCAATGAATATTTAAAAAATTGAATACCTAGCCAATAATCCATCGTTGGTGAAGATTCAGCTAAACCTTGTAACAGAAATTGCCTTTTGGTTCAGCCTATTTATTTTAAATCTAGGACTCTCTTATTTGGTCTTTTAGAAGAAAGCCATTTTTTATGGAGATTGCAGTGTAATAGATGAAATGGCAGCAGGATTTGTTTACGTAAGATTTGGTAGAAGGAAGATATCTGAGTTCATATTAAAAATATCAGCAATCTGTATACTATACTGTAAATCAGGCTGCACACATTAAAAGCTCTCACATATACAAATAAATTTGTCTAAAGTCATTACTTCCAGAAACTAGAAAGTCTGGGACAATAGTAGGTCCTTATTTTGTTTTTTCTTCTCTTTCAACCAGTCTTTCCATATTAGCACTTTTTCTTTTTTTTCTCTTTTTTTCTAATTGATATGAAAAGAGAGTTATTTACCACATTGCATTTCAAGAGCTTGGGGCTGGATATTTTAGCCCTTACTTTAATGAATACTTTTTATTCCCACAAACAGTCCTACTGGTGTCTGTGAAACGATGCATATTGGTATTACACATTTTAGACACGATGTAAGAATTTTGCCTTTGGACCTCACAAATATGAAAAGTAAGCTGTAAGGGAAAGTGGTATAAATCAGATTTTATGGAAATTGTTCTAAAGTACGGCAAGGAAAAACTGGAAAGATTCAGTGTGGTGCTCACAGAGAACAACGATACGAGAACTTCGTATGCACCTTGGCATTCACATGTAGTGTACTGATGCTTGGGTGCATAAAATATTTTGTTCTGATTATTGTTTAGTAAAAGCTCAGGCAGCCAATGGTTCAGTTAATCAGTATATTAAATAAGAAGTTACGTAAGTACGATTTTTCAGCTCTCTCCCTCTCCTTGATCTTTGAAGTGTGTCACTCTTTCATTTTGCCATTCAACAGCCTGACATGCAAAAGCTTTGTTCAGACAGTTTAATTTAATCACTGCCACTGGTTCAACAAGATGATAAAATCCCCCGTGCTGTACAACATCCAACATCCAGCTCAGTGTTATCTGATACTGTTTGAAGCTCTTCTCATGAATGTATGCTGATAACACAAGAACTCCAAACATGTCATAAACAATATATTAATATCCTTGATTGAATTCCATTAGAATAAGAACGAGACAAAGTTTAGGCCGTCCAAGAAGGCCAATGTAATAAAATGTAATTTGGACTAATCTTTCCAAAGAATGCCTTGCGTTTGAAGATGACAGTCTCCCATCAGAAGCAGAAGTAATTGCTTGTTGAATACACTGGGAACTCCTTTGAATTCTGGCCTTTGTACTTTGTGCACCTTCCAGGTGTCTCCTGCAGCAGACAATCTACCCTTTTGTTTCGGCAGAGAGATGGCAGGACTGCAAATAATAAAGTAGGCAGCGTTTGTTTTAATGAACAGTGGGGGGCCGGATGGAATTTCTAGGAGCTTAAGACTAGAAGCAGGGCTGTTTAAGGCAAAAACAAAACAAAGGACTTAATAGGTAACATAATTCAAGTAATCTGTTTCCTTAACTTGAATCCAGAAGAGGCAGGAAGGTATTTCAGCCAATGCATACCTACAGATAGCAGAAAGCATACACCTGTCTCTGTAGTAGATCTTTGCACAACAGAGTAGCAACACTGAAAACTTGTTTAGCCAGAGAATTTAACTGGTATAAACTTGAATTTTTAGGATATGTAATTTTTTTAATTGATATGGTTTACATATAAAAATTTTCTCTTTGTTTTTTTTTGACAAGCAAGAATTTCTTAATTACTTCACAAGCAATAAACTAAAAAATGGCAGTACTCTGATTTTGTAATTAATTTCTTGTTTATTTGCAGCAATTCCTGCTTTTTATTAAAAAATTACTAGGCACTGACAATATCCTTTCTGCTCCAGAAAATCTATAAGGCAGGGATTTTTCTTAGGATTTAAAAAAAAAAAAAAAAGACAAAAAGAGGAGAAAAAC